>JAIPRL010005582.1:0-31329 GCA_025469235.1 Pemphigus obesinymphae
TATAAAAGAAGTATTTACCTATAATGATTTCGATGTTTCTAAAACTGTTTTAAAAAAATTCTGTGGCCATTTGTGGTATTTGTCTGAGGAAGCATTAGGTTTTGCATTTTTTGATAATAATGTATCTATTGATCTAAAAAAGAAGATAGTTAAAGCTTTAATTTCAAATGATGGCCCAGATGAAATAGTTAAAAAAATGTCAATTAAACCAAATGATATGAAATCTATAGTTACAAAAGATTTGAGTGATTTTGTAACGAGAAATACTAAAATATTTTTTGAACGATTCAATATTGATACAAGTTTTGTATTAGATGAACCAGAGCAATGGTTAAATAACAATGCCTATAAAGAAAGAGAAAGTATTGTAACTAAAATAAATGTTGTAAATGATACGGCAGAAAGAGGAGTCAAACTCATTGAGAAATATAATAGTATTTTAACAAAATATGAAGATCAGAAACAATATTTATTACAAATAGTCAAAGATTACAAAAATAGATTTCCAGATAGCAGAAAATCAACACTTCAATAAAAATTTGTTATTATGTACAAAAATATATCATATCATATTAAAAAGTTCAATTTATTCACAGATTTATAATATATATATTTTATACTCATATAATTAAAATATTCTAAAAATAATAAAAGCTATATACTCAAAAAAAAGTTATTTTTTCACATTTTGGCCGTAAAAATGAACATTATTTAACAAATTAATTATTTAATATAAAACCATCAATCCAATGAACCTTTTATTTATTACCTATCATTTAGGTAATTCAATTTTACATAATTTTTATATAAAACATTTTATCCTATCTCTAACCGTGTGTCAAATATATTTAAATAACCGTAATAAGTCAATTTTGCAAAAAAAATTAAATTTTTTATATTTAATTATTTTTCTTGGAAATTAATGAAATTACAAGAAATATTCTTATTACAATGTTTATGAAAAATACTATGTTTTATAAATAAAGTTATTTAAAGTCTTATGCTAAGTGAAATATTTTTGGAATTAAATTAATAAAACTAAAAAAGTACCCTTTTTTTTATATTTTCAACCCTTTATAGGCACAATAAGGGGTTGAGTGATCATGACCAAATTTAACTAAAATTACTTTCTTCTGATATTGAACAAAATGAGGGGGTGAGACGTGAACATTATTAATTTATTTTTTCTTCTCTTATAACTAAGGACCACCCTAAGGGACCTATGCCTATACCTAGGATACCTATACCTAATCTTATCCAGTTAAGGAGCAGTTGGTTGTCTATTTCCCACTACACTAACCGGCCTTTTGAACCGGGTCGTTAGACTGATATAAATAAAGTTTTCTAATTTATTTTAAACAGGTCCTAGAAACTATGACCTGCGTTCGTTTTACCGCTAACACAATCCAATACAATCTAGCAACGACGACAAAGATTTATTATTATTAACCAAAAATATTATTATAAAATATAAATATACTTTCACCTGAGTAACCCTGATTTTAGAGGGTAGTTATTAAATCCACAGGTGAAGCGGAGTTACGAGTTTCAGCGAGTTTATGAAAAATATGAATTGTTATTTAATGTTAGGTTAGGTTTTACTGATATATTTCTATGTTTTGACTCGACTAGCGTGTATAGATGTTTTGACTCGATTGTCATATTTGAAAATATACACGCATCTCGTACTCTGCGCCACCGTCGGCCTACCTAAGTGAAAACACCGAAAGAGACATAAAGTGACGACTCGGTGAAACTGTATCGTTACAGTACTTATATTTGTTTTTTGATCTATCCTATATCTTCATGTATGAAAATATACAAATGCACTAAAGTTATACGTTTCTAAATACAAGATTCTAAATACTTTCATAATATGTATCAGAATATAAGACTCAAGTTATAGTAAAAATTATATATTATGTAATGTGATCATGGTTTTTCTAACAGGCTTTATTCATATATTATTAGCCAAATACAAATATAGATGATAACTGTTTTTGCACTGGGATTGCAAACGGAACCACAGACAATTGAACTTGGATCGCTTTTACGGTGGCCGTTCAAAAAAATCCAAAACACTTCAAATGTATACCGAATCGATCGATTCTGCTATATATTACTATAAATTGTCTGTATAGTTTACACAGCTATCAACTATTTATATTGTTATTTACACAACACAGTTTTCCCTCACACGAATGGTCCGATTCTGAACGTTCGATATTCTAAAGACGATATTCGTTTCTATTTTAAATAAATCTAAAAATTTGTTGTGTTAAATATAAGCCCAGAGACATAATATAATGCAGTTGATAGCCGGTTATTTGTATTTACTCGTGACTCAATACATCCGGCAGTTAAATTGAATTATGGATTATGAGTTTATGGACGTTAAATATTGTATACGTTTATAAATAATAAATGTGCGTAATAAATTCATTTTAAAATGTAATTCAAAGACTATCCAAAAAAATACACCATGAATTGAAAAAAAGTAATAACCTATACGAGTACATTAACAAAATTAATTAAATTTAATTAATAGGTATTTTCATTTCATATTTGTTTTTAAAATTTGAGTTTATTCGGAAATGTATAATAGGTATGTATTAATATTTTAAAACTGTCAATCGAATGTTAATGGTTATTATATATATATATATATATATAAAAGATATAGGATGTATCTATTTTAATTCAAAAATAAATGATCTAAACTACTATTATGACTAAATGTGTTGATTAATTGGTCATTAAAATAATAAAATGTATAAAAATATTACCGATAAAAACAGAAATACCATCATATAATATTAAATAATACATGTATAAATCATGACTCTCGTTTTATTTGTGTAGCTAGGTAGAAACTGTACCATATCAGAATCTAATTAGATTTAGTGTTTTGTAAAGCAAACGGTATATTAAGTACTGTATGATAAGGTTTTTGTAATATAATATATTATGTATTTAGGTAGGTAAACTCAATTTTTTTTTTCATGTACAAATTTGATGCTAAATTAAAGTTTACAAATTTTTCATGGGGGAAAATAATTAGTTAACTACAATGTATTATTGTATATATTTGCACTATACTATTCTAAATCACTTAAATGACAATATTGATTATCAATAGTATTAATCAATTATTCAAATTAAGTTTTAACTTTTATATTATTGGAGGAATTCCAGAAAGTGGCGCTTTTTTGTAATTTTTCACTAAAAACCGATGGTGCAAAATTATCAAAAAAAAAAAACCAATAATGTATTTTTAAACCATTTTGACTACATTTACTTTAGTCTGTATATTTTTCTGTTTCGCCTTCTCTCCCAACTATTCGTATTTGGGGTTATTTGGTATTTGGACTTCAGTCCATATACTATTATATAATCATTCAAAAATTATTAAAACTATTTATATTCTCAATGATTAATGTACAATATATGTATGTATTTTTTTTAAATTTCGTATGAAGTGCAACATGCTATTTGTTTACGTTTTTTTAGCGAGTGCTCAATTTAGACTCAATTCTATATATTTTTATCACATCAATAATATAATCTAGAGGGAAATCACTATCATGATGTAAAGTGCATACAATTATATTATATTATAGGTATATAAATATAGGTAGTAATGAATGATAATAAATATATTTATAAATTGTATAAAAAAGAATCTGTTAGTATAATTTTATAACACGTAATAACAATAAATACGAAAGTATAAAAAAAATATTTGTTAAGGCAAAATGTTAATCGGCATGTTGCCAAATACAAATAAATAATGATAATTTCTAAAATATATTTTATTGTTATAGATAACATGGTTTTTTTTTCATAACGTTATGGCAAAATGAAAATTAATGGCTAAAATAATATATTTTATAAATAATAAAAATTACATAATCTACCAATTGAATTTTTAAAATAGCGATTTCCATAAAAGTTTCAAATAACTGTATAGCGAATAGTAAAAAGAAAAAAAATACAATATCGTTTATTTTTTGAACATATAGTACTTAATCGATGTGCAATAATTAATGAATCGAGTAGTTATTATGAACAAAATGAACAAAAAAAAAAAAACCGTGATATTGAAATAAAAGTGTTGATAACGACAATAACGATTTGCCTTCTAAGGCTCCTATATAAACGTATCGGTATTACTGATGATCAGTGGTTGATCAGTGGCTATAATATTGTGTTTTGTTATAAATATATAATATTATAGGACTTATGAAATACAAATATTTATTTTAAAAATACATGCGTAATTAACGCAGGTATACTGGCAACATTATTGACCGTCGCTCATTTCAGATCAATTTTATTACGTTACATGAAATATAGAGAATGTAACTTTATCAATATTACCTATATGATATCACAATTATTATATCGTCGATGTGTTATTTGACGTTATCAGATACCTAAATAAGCTATACGTCATACTAGCTGTATAAAATGATCCGTTAAAAGCCATACACATTTGCGCTGTATAAGCATATAATTTATAATAATATATAAAGGTAATGCAACGCGCATTGTAATAATAATATATAAAATAGTCGCTGTAATACGATTTCGCTTTGTAAATGATTTAATTCTGTGGTTAGCGTATAGTATTCGAGCGCATTATTGGTTTCGACGGATGATAAATAAAATGTTAAATAATAAATCAGACGAGGCTATACTATAGGCGTCGCACTGCAAATATAATAATAATACATCATAGCAGTATTATCCGGCTTTGCATGTTTAATCGACAAAAATAATAATAACGTTCTTATTATTTTCTAATAATTATTACATTATTTATTATTATCACATATAGCAGAGTTACAATAATGTATAATGATGTCGTGTTGACAGTGTAATTTGTTCTCGCCATATCATTAGACGAATTTGATTTATATCGGCGATTCGATTAGTGTGTATTATACGGTGGTAAAAGTCATACACACATTATACACACGTCATAATTATATATCCACAGGCATTCAAAAACGGATAGATATATTACGCGATTTATCATAAACATCACTCGTAATAAATTTTATGAACACCGTGCAATGGCAGCGTAAGAATTAAATAATTTTAACGCTGTGTAGGAATTAAACGCATACGGAAACCAGCTGTACGGTAAACCATGCACGGGGAGGCGTCAAGGACGTGCGTCCCTCTCGCCCAGGAAATAGACTTACACGTTTAAAACGTAATATTTCGTCATACAAAAATGGTTATTTTACCTTATTTCTTGAAACTTGTAAAACTCCGTTAAAATAAAAAAATAAATAAAAATGTATAAGTTTTCAAAATTTCGATTTCACGCTCCTATATGAAAACTTCAATATGGTAAAGTATAGGTGTTTAAAATATACGTACGTGTATGAGAAATAAGTGACGTGATGTACATCTTATGTCTATGTATAACTCTATACGTTCTATAATTCAGTGATAACGTAAAATAATACATAGATATAAAAAGAAAACGATACGGGTCAAAAATTCGAGGATGGACTACAAAATACTTAAAATTTTGTCTCTAGATTCTTATATAGGTACATTATACGTATCTCAACTCCCAACATACAATATACATCTTTTTATTGCTGAAAATATACTATATGTATATTAGGTACTGATTTCTTCAGTTTTCAGATTTATTTAAATTATCTAGGATTAGTGATAGAAAAACATTTTAAAAATACATATAAAATATGTGGACATTATACTAACTGTAAAAAATAATCTAGTCAGATTTTACAAGCCGAAAAATCCGACTTTCTCTGTTATTATAATTTATTTTTTAAATTCCACCATAATTCACATTATGACATGGAACAACATATTTTATGATAATGGTTTTCAAATATTTGTCAAAATATATCTATTTTAAATTAATATACAGATTTATACTTTATTATTATTATTATTATTATAACTGTATTTTTAAGTTACCCCAAAATATAACTCTGCTGAGAAATATAAATAATATTTATTATATAAATTCCACCTTTAATATGCCATAACTAATAATGTTCGTATCTATATTTTTAACGACTAGTGATTATAATTATTGATTATGTAGTTTGTAAAATATATTATTTCTATGTCTATATATATATATATTGATGAAATGATTAAGTAATTAATTAGTTTTAATTACGACAATAGCGATTATAGAAATATAAAATTCGTCCAAAATCCCAGTTATTGTTTGCCTTCCTCCATTAGTGTAATATTATTTTAAATTATAATGTCCATTTTTACCCATTAATGTCTGTTATAAAAATGTATTATTAAATATAATTAATACAATTAAATATGTACAAATAAAAAATTAAAAAAATAACTTATTTAATGAACCAATTAGAACTAATTTTCTATCAAACAATAATCTTTACTTCAACACTCCTATTCGACTCCTATTTTAAATGTTTCTCACAGAGAAAAAAATCAACATCATTGTAAATACAATATATATTCCTCGCCTCGCTCAGAATCTAAAACAATAAATATATTAGTATGATTAATAAGTATCTAATGTTAATTAAAAATGAAAATAAAAATAGGTAAATAAGTTTTGTACTGCGTGATCAAGTTTTACTGACTATAACTTTCAGCAGGGATAATTTTTTATCTTCAAACTACTTATATTTACCCCGGAACATAACACATATCTATATATACGATTTTTTTTTTTTTTTTTGTAAAAAACAAATAAAGAAACTTTGAAAATTATATACATATAATCTATATAGATTAACTAACCTTTATTTCTGTGCAGGGGCGTCATTTGGAGGATGGTAAGGTGTGCAACGGTACCACCACTAATTTAAAACTTGCCTTTCCAATGCTTCGATCACCGCCATAAAATTATAATTGCGCCGACTAAAAAAAGGTACGTTTTTTTTTTTTTTGCTTATTTGCGTTTTATGAAGAAATATTTTCATAGCGTTGGAATGTAAAAAATGGCCCGGTTAAATGTTAAATTTGGTCTGCCTAAAAGCTCACGCACTGAAAAAAACTTGAAATGACATCCCTGCTTTTATGTAGCAATTATTTTAGGTAAATGTTATAAAATTATAAAAGTTTTAAAAAATTACTTTAAATTATTGATATTAAAAATTATTATCAGTATAGTTGAGTATACAAATATTTGTTATCGACTTCACCGGATACTGATTTCAAAAACTAATGATTCTGTCGGCTATTAAAAATCTGTATATAGTGTACACACTATATGTAGAATGATGCATCCACACAGATTAGATCTATCGTAATTGGTACCTATTTATGAGAAGTTATTTTTTGATTTTCTGAGTTGTGCTTTAGGCGTAAAGGAAGAGTACCGAAAACGATATAAACTTGCTATAAATTTGAAAATGATCATGGCATAGACATTTGAAATGTATACGAAATATTTAATGTAGCAATATATAATCATAAAATCATGATAGGTATATGTATACCAGAAATTATAGTAAAATGGATTAAAAAAAAAAAATAAATGTTAATATAACATACGACACACGTGAGTTCACAACATACTATATGATCACTCGTAAAATAATAATATAACAGTATCAAGATGTTGAAATTATTTAGGAAATTTTTCATTATACCTACAACAGTATAGAATCAATAGATTATTATATGACATAGAATTGTGGCCGACGATATAAGTATACAAGTATTTATTTATATACTATTATATATATATATCAATATCTACAAGTGTAACTTCTTGTTTTATTAGATATATTACTAATATACTTGTTTATTTGCTGCAGTATCTAAAAATTAATTGTTCGAAATCACTAATAACATATTATTAAAAAGCTATCAATCTCTTTGGTTTTTGTATAACGTAGTGTCGTATTATTATTTTACATTTGAAATCAAATATAAATCATCGAATTCCAAGATCGATTCTCCACAAGGTTCAGTATAATATAAAAAAAAAAAATGATCCATTTATACAGGTACATAATACATTTTTTGAAAATGGTCAATAAAATTTGAAATTTTACAACATCGATATAGTGCTATAGAAAACATTGAGTATAAATATATTATATTAATTAATGTCTCTAACACGAATATTATTGGCTATATAATAGGTTAATGTCAATATTCTTCAATCGAACTAAGCTTACATACATAAAATTTATAAGGAAAGCGCGTTAAAAAAAGTCTTTATAACATGGTAAATTTATTTACCATATGTTTATATTTTGTTAAATTTTAAAAACGTAAAATTTCCTACTCGACTCCTTCAATTACTATAAATGAATGACCTTTTAATATTTTAATATCAATTGTCTAGTTTGAACCATTTTGACGTACATAAATAAAACGTAAAAGTAGCATGAAATGAAAATGTATTATTAATAGTAACAAGCGAAATCGATAGTTGTTTTATATGAAAAATATCCAGCGGAATCTATAGCCTGTAGAGACAATATACAATTTTTTTTAAAACCAGAAGTTTTTGAGGAATCTATAAATTCCCGTTAAAATCACATAACTCTATTAATAGTGGTGTACATATTAAAAATTCCATTTTACATTAAATTGGTCTGCATCTTTAAATTGTTTAGTTTGTAAAGATTATTATCTGATCTAAAAAAATATTAAGTTATATAAACAATTATTTAGTAGTTCTTTAAAGTTAAAAAAAGCCGGGAATAGAAAATGATATGGTAAATCATTGCGTACTATAAAACTTTTGAGCGGAGCTCGGTAATATATATATTATAACTGTCAAAAAATAAATAATTTAAATAATCTTATACATTAGTGTCAAAACAATTTTTTTGGTTTTATGACATTACCATATTATATTTTATTTCAGTAATATATAGTAACCACAGAAACTTTGTGTGTTTTTTATAAACGAAAATTATAAATAATTTATAAAAAATAATTTATAAAAATTTCATGTTACCAATGATAGATATAATTATGTTTATAAAATTAATGTAATAATCAAGAAATTACTTCTATAAAATGCCATATAGAATTATTTTTTATCAAAAAAGATTTTATTATTCCAAAACTTGTACATGACTAAAGAGTTTCTATGTGAAAATTTCTTTCTGAAAATTTAAATAAACATTATTTCAAAATTCATAGAATTATCGTTTAGCCCAAAATCTAAGTGTTATTTTTAAATTGACTGTCTTATATGGTATATAATATTATATTTTATCATAGTTTAAGAGGACGACACACGCTCGATTTTTAATTTGTTTTGTATATGTAATTTATATGAAATTTTAAGATTAATGAAAATTAAACAAATTAAAAATATTTTAAATGTAATTTAAAAATATACATGTGTCACTATCATTGTTATTATTTTGTAATCAAAATATATATTAAAAAAATGATGTTTACATAATTCAAATATTCTATAACTTTAAAACAACGTAGAAACATAGGTACCTAATTGTACCATCGATTGAAAGATGAGAAATTTAGCTATGTTTTATTTGAAGCTGATTTTTAAAAAAATGGTATTAACAAATTCAAAATATAACATAGCAATAAGAAGTATTTGATAAATATTCAATTGTATAAAATATATAAATAAAACATTATTTTGAAAATCCAATTCAAACAAAACATCGAAAAATTATTAATCTTTAAAACGGTGTATAATTTATGTCTCAGTGTTTATTATTATAATTTTAATAAATTACGAAATTACTATATTGCTATGAAAATATCTTATGTAGCATCCTAATATGTGGTAATATTATATAGTTTATATCTGATATATATTTAATCATGTTAAAGTAGTTAAGAACTGTGCTCAAAATGTTTTAATAATAGTCACAAATAATGTATTTTGGTATTACGTTGATATATCCTTGTAATTTCTACAATTGGAAATCACGTCAATATGTACCTACTTACGTGCCAGATTTATTTTGAAAATAAGTAGATAAATATCGTTGTGAAATTCATTGTTTCAATTTGATTTTAAAACTAAATATAACCAAATATAAAATCGTTATTAAGAATCTAATATTATAATGTTGTATTATTTTTTATTTAAATTTTATACTTCTTTTGTTTTATTGATCATTTTATACATTTCAATTTACATGAAAAATGGATCTATCTATGAGATTTTGGTGACCTATGAAATCTATGGACCACTTGGTTTATTTTGTTTCCAAAACTTAAGCATAATTATATCACGCATTTTAAAAATTACCACGAAATCGAAAAAAACACGTCAGGTTATTTGTTTATTTTTATATAAAAAGTTCCACTACATTCCAAAGTCTTAAAATATATATAAATATGACAATCATTGTATTCAGTAGATATATAATATGTATAAATGATGTCCTATGACCTATACAATGGGTCAAAGTATTGATTACACACTTAAAAATATGTGCATTAAAAAAAATTCTAATAAAATGATGGTCACGTCTATTAATAATATTTCTATTATAAAGTAATGTAAAAATGCAATATATTATATATTTATCCAAAACAAATAAGAAAAAAATTATATTTCTAAAATTAAAAAAAAAGCTTTTTATTTTAATATATTATACTAAAAATTAATAAAAAATATAAAATAATATATTTAGGTAGGTATATATATATATTTGTAAAATAATACTACCTACATACATTTTTTAATATATTTAATTTTAGTTTTAATAATTATTAGGTACATAAATAAATGCAGTCAATCCTATTGATAAGAGCCTAATCGAATTACTCCGGTCGAAATATTTCATGTTATGGATAACTGTCATTTACATTTAATTTAAAAACGACACTAACATAACATTATTATAATTCTGAGGACTCAAACAAAACCTAAAATATAATCAATATACAGTAGCTCAGTGAGTGGAAATATTATCGTTTTACAAATTGAATCGAACTAAATGGCTATAAATCGCACTCGGTAATATTATATATGTATAAGTCCTTAAGGGCCGCGTAATTAGCAAAGTTTTGGGCGATGGGTGTAGGGTAGTGTTTTATTATTGACGACGTCGTACGATATTTATGCATGTAATATGCAAGATCCTTAGGGGAAGGACCCTATTGCATTCAAATTGGTTTATGTAAACAAAACCTTATTATATTTTCAATTAAACTATGTGTATAGATACGGTATTAAAGATAATTATTATTAGTTTTGCCAAATGGTAATGAGACTCGTATTATGTTATATTAAAAATTTGAACAAAATTATTCAATAGAGGTTTATACATTCTAAACGAACGTGTAAACTATATATTTGAAATTAATTTCAGAAAAAAATATTGAAATTCATAAATTTTTTGGTAGTTTTTTTTAACGTTTTTTAATAAACGAAAACATTTTAAAAGTTTACCAATAATCTCTAATAAGTTGAGAGGTAAAATCTGTGTTTATAGAACCAATCTCTAACAAATTTTTACTCTGTTATTGCATATGTTTAGCAAAAGTTACATAAGTTAAATTTTGAATACCTGGTGAAAACAATATCTAACACATTTTTGAAAGTTATTGAACAACGTCTAACAAACTACCAACAAATTTGTTGGATATGTTAGATTTATGACTGCACTAAAATTCTATATAACTACTAAATATTTACAAAGGTCAAAATAACCCATTTAAATTATTGTTATAAAAGCTTCAAAATCGGTGAGGAGTCGATCTGTAGTAACAATTAAAACATAGTTTGCGGAACTCATTTTCTGCTGTGAATTGAATATTTCAAATATGACTGTAATGAAAAGTGATAAAAATAGATAAAAATATATTACACTAAATTTAATAAATAAAATTATTTTTGATAGTTTTATTGAGTTTTTAATATATTGAATTTTATCAAAAAGTACTATTTGGCGACAAATAGCACATATTGGTGATCAATGAAAATAGTAGATACGATTTAATTAAAATTTTTGCAAAACTTTCTATTTTAATAATTTATGATTTTACTTGTTACTATAAATATTTAAAGTAAATAAATTTCCATGTTTTAATTTAATGTCTTAATACTTTTTTAGTTAAATATTTGTAATGGGAAAAAATTATTTAGAAAAGTAACCTACAAATTTGTATCTACAACTTTAATTTCAATTAAACAAAGGTTAAAGGAATATTGGAATGTTATTACACTGTTTAGCTCTCATACTTCAATTTATTTGTAGATATTTAATAAAAATAACTTTTTCAATATTTGATGTAGATATTAATAAGTTATTATCATAGAAACAAAATTAATTAACTCAGATAAAAAATAAAACATTAGTAAATAAATATATAGAAAATGAATACAGCATTGATAATAATCTTTTCTGTAAACATTTAAAATAAAAGGAATACATTTTTAAAACTTACAAAAGGTAAATAAATGTATTAAAATGAATATAACATTTACAGTATTTTATCTAAATATTAGCAAGTTATTATTAAAAAATTTAAAATATATACAAATAAATTTATTATCATAAACATAAGAAAAACTTTCATGAAAATATAAAAAGTTGAATCATTATAAAGTAACTCATTGATCATTATTTTCATTATAAAAGTGTTAGAGTTCTTCGTTTTCAACTTCATCACATGACTTAAAGATATCTTCGTAAAACAATATAGAGTATTTAGGAATAGTAAAATGTACAACCAACTCTTTTTAAACAATATTTTTTTTTTATTAAAATAGAAATAGAAATTGAATATTATATATATATGTGTGTATTTATACAATTTTGAGTCCAAATAAATTCAATCGTACCTATCTAGATAAATATGAAGATAAATCATAATAGTAATATCTAGATAAAAATAAACAAATTAACTTTTTGTTCAGATAAAAATCAAATAAAACCATTTTGGATTAATTTTTTTTCCTGTCAACTTCTATAGTTTTCTATAGTTTTGTAATATCTACCTACCTATTTGTTTATATATATATATAAGTATAAGAGCATAACATCTTTGAAAACTTGAAGGCTCCTCAACTGTCATGATATATATTTCTAAATTTCAACAGGAGATATTTAAACCATTTGGTTTGGATAAAATATATTTTATCACATATGAATGGATACAATAAGTTTTATCGCACTAACTTTATTATTTAACAGGTATCTAAAAATTATAAAAAAATATAATATATACAATAAAAATACTTTGTTAGCACCTATCCGTCAAATGCACCGACCTAGAACCAAATACTTAATTATGAATAACTAAATTGGAACATAATTTGAATTTTTACACACTATCTGCATCTAACAGTTCAAATATTTCACTAAAACTTATTCAGCATCTATTCATCACGTGTATTTATTCTGAACCTAAGAATTGCTACCCGGGTAATACATACCAAATTATTTATATTCCTACATATCATAATATAATATACATAAATATCTATCATCTACAGAGTAGTCCTTACGTCATATGTATATTGATGTATATAAAAAATATTTATATAAGTACCCAGAAAATAAAATTATAAAAGGATTATAGATGCGATTCTGTGCTTTTCTTGGTGATTTTTTTTTTTTGATAGGTAACTGACGTAGCTTTGATCATTTCGGTATAATTCTGTTGATTTTTTTTCACTGCTATCACATTACCTTCAGTATTAATTTGTTTGTATTTTTTGCAGCTTGTTTTATTTGACATTTTCTTACACTAATTGTATGCCCAGTACTACGCTTTTTATTTTTTACCGATACTATTGTAGTACAATTTTGTGAAATACTAAGAGTAGAAACGGGTAAATGTACATAAAAATGATCATTATTAACAATCCCAGTTTGACGCAGTGTTATTACAGGAAATGTATCTGTACAAAATTTCGCATTTTTTTGATTGTAATAAAAATGGATACCTAAATCCTACTTGCTACAATCAATTTGCAAATACCAGCATAGACTGAATGAATTGATATTCCATGGGCATAATCTGTAGAAGATAGGAACTTGTCGCCATTCGAATTGTAAGACATATAAGCGATGTCATTCCAACGAACAGCTACATGCGAAACAATTGCATTTCATATCCTGGCACCTTTCTTGGTCATTTAATAAATGATGAGAAATTGATGGAAAAAAGTAGGCACCATCTCCGATGATAGGAACAACTATTTGAGATGTCAACAGGTCGTTTACAATAATCTCTTCAATCGGCATTTTTAACGCTACATCTTATTATAAAATACAAAATATATACTACTACTATTAATATCATACTATCTAAATTATGTTACCCGGGCAATACGAATATAATGGAGTGGTTAGAAATTTCTACTATATAATTTACACATAAAATTTTGTGTTTTGCCAATTTTAACCACTCAAGTTAGGTTTTATTTTAATAGTTATTAAAATTATTTATTATATTTAAATATATAGATACAGATACCAACTGAATTATTCAGCTTCGCCCCTGAACGGTTTTACTATTTAATTAATGCTTTCTACTATACCATTAATTCGGACTGGGCGTTGAATAAATATTGAAACCCATTTCTTTCATTTTCCAATTTTTCTCCTTAAAAATCGAAATTAAAAAAAACGTTTCTTAACGGGAGCCTATGTCATTAAAGGAATATTCTCTGCAAATTTCTGTAGTCTGCGACTAGTATAGTTTAAGATAAATAATTTACCACCCCTTTCCTTTTCCCCCTTAAATATTGAATTAAAAAAAAAATTAATGGAAGGGTCTATATCGTTAAAAGTGTATTCAGGAATATTTCCCAGAGTTGTTAACCCTATATTGGATTATTTTCCCGTCTTGATCGGTCAGATGTTTGGCGATATCCCATGTTATTTAGTAACTACCGTATTTATTTAGATGTGTAGAGTTTTGACTAATTAGTAATCCCCAATAGGTAGACTGATTGGTAGTTTATAGGTTATTTAAGGAAGTACGTCCCAACTTCGAGAAAGAATAAATTGGAAATTGTTACATGGAATTTCTCAGTTTATTTTTTATGGTTTTATTATTTATTACTTATCTAATATTTATTAAATATTGAAATCGATAATATTTAAATACATATTTAAATTTGATACATTCAATAAAAGATCAATGAATATAAAATTAAATCTCAATGTTTTAAAAATGTTGAATTTTAGAATTTTAATATTTTTTCAATATTTAATAAATATTTTCTTGTTATTTGGGAACTGTTAAACTGTTAAAAATATATACTTCAAAATTGAGACTAGTAAGGGAAAAAATTATAATGCTAGGTATTTAGATTTATATGTTCTCTTCTGTGTAGTGAAATTCGGTGTTTCTTTTTTTTATTGTAGTTTTACAGTAAAATTATTGTTTTATGTTCACGTACCAGTTTTTTTTTAAAAATATCTTGATTGCACAAAAAAAAAACAACGAGATACTGGTACATAACTATTTTTAAAATATATCTAAATATTTTAAAATTGTTAGATTTTTATTTTTCAGAAACGTTCTAGAAAATTTTCTTTACAGAATACCTTATAAATTAACTATTTGACGTTTTCTAGAATACAACTGTCTGTAAATAATAATAAGTAATATATTTTTCAACAAACGAGGTCAGCACAGTAGATACCATTCATAAGCTACAACTTTTTGACAATAATGGAGTAATAGCAAACATGAAACTGATCAAAATAGCCCTAATAAAATTAAATGAACAGAAAATGGTTTCATATGGTCTGCTCATTGACTTTTACTAGGATCTACTTCCTGGAAAATCCAAAATGTAGAGGAAGATGGTAGCTGCCAAAAAATTATTATTTAAAGTGGGTACTTTATATATATACAATATAAGCCAATAAAAATATAGAAAAAACAAATATGTACATTTCCAAAAATTAGTCACTTAAAAAATTAATTAAATAAACAGAAAATTGTTTTACATTATATTTGAAAACAAATATAACAATTTAAAAATAACGGCAGTATAAAGAATGAGAAAATGAAGTAATTAATAATCTAAAAAATTATTCTAAAAAAACAATTTGATTATTTAATAGCAGCAAAGTATAAATTAATTATATAATGGGAATATATTTAAAAAACGATGCCTTATTAGGTAATAATAGTGAAGAAGAAAAATAAAATTGTATGGATAACGATAACTAGTCAAACAATCAAGTTTTAGAAATAGTAATTACCAATATATGTAACGGACATACTTACTCAGGCAATATGAACGATCAAAATTACAATAACATACAAGCTTTAAAGGACATAGGTACCTAATATGTATAGTGTATAATATTACTTAAGTTTCAAATGTTTATAAGAATTGTGTACGCGTTAATTAATTATTTAATTATAAAATACGATTTGTATACAATGTAGCACGTAAATTAGCGGCGTATTTAAAAATTGTTTAAGGGGAAATTAAATGATTAATAATAAGGTGACCCATGGGGGACAAATATCCTAGACCCCCCCCATCCAATATTATATTATTATATATTATGTATGTTTTAAATCTTGATAAACTCTAACTCAAGTATATAATCAGTTTTTTTTAAATTATTATATATATACTTATATGTATTTATTTCTATAAGATATCATTTTATAAAATGCTAAATTCCATTTATTATGTTAAATAAACATACCAATTATTATTTTTGTTTATTATATATTACAATATTGACTTTTTTTAATTGGATAGTGAAATGCATTTAAATTTTTTATAAACTCAAAAAGTCCTTAGAATATTACTCAATATTAATGAAACATCTCCCCTAACACAATAATATAATAATCAATAAAAATTAAATTAATAGTAGGTACCTATTATATTGATATAGTCATCAATAAAATGCATTATAATTTAACATTTATTAGCATAGAGAATAAAGGTAAAATATAAATATGAAAACACAATAAAAATATAAATAGGTATTACAAAAATGATTAAAAATCGAGTTTTCCAGATTTTTTAGATAATTCATCTATATACACAATGCCGCAAGCGTGCATTATTTTGTATTTGTTTCAAAATAGGTATGTAGTACGTAGGTACTTCTAGTATATAGATATAGTATCAACAACTTACAACTAGCATACGGGATCGACGAGTCGTGCGTTTCATAATCTAGAATTCTAAATTTTAATACCTACATTTTATAAATTATTAGGTATGTCTTCGTATTTTATGTTCATATTAATGATTTTTTTATAGGTATTTCTATATATATATATATATATATATATATAGATAGATTCCTTTGGCTTATATTTTTCTATTTTACTATATATTTCTATAAAAATAAATAAAAAGCCCAATTCCAAGGGGAGGATATATCCCCCTAATCCCCCCTGTAAATATGCCACTGACGTAAATAACTCCTAAATATCTAAAGGTATACAAAACTAACAAAGAAAACTCGAACAAAATGTTTTTTTTATTTTTTTAAAAAGTGCATAAAAACAATTTATTATGAATGAGTTTTGAAGATAATTTCTCATAAGTAGTGGCCATCATAAGTGATCAATTTCTGAAGACATTTACTGGAATTTTCTTTTATGAAAATTAATAAAGGTAATTCGTTTAAATAAAAATTTCGTGCTGAGGAAAATGTACCCTTAACTCTTGATTTCTCTGAGGGGAGATGAGCGATGACCATTACAGTGACACGATATAGACTCCTGTGACATAAACAAATTATGATATATCATATTTTGTCAGTGTCGAATTATGGCGATAAATACAAACTAAATTTGACAAGTGTACAAGAAGGTTTAATATAATTAATAGGTACATTATCTTTTACTTGTATCTATTAGAATCTGTTTAAGAAAAACTTAAAAACATTAAAGAAAACGGTATTACAAGTATCACGTCTTCTATTTTAGATAGGTTTTAAAATACTATCGTTATTTATTATTTGACGAACTCAACTTTCATACGTTTGTTGTAAATTTTATGTTTACATGTGTTATTAAAACTCCAAAAATTCAGTATTCACACAGACATAGCATTAATACAACTGTTATAATATGGTATAATTGTAAAGAGGTTTTTTTTTTTTTTACTGCTATTATAAGTATAATATATTCTTCTACGTGGACCCACGATTAATTTGTTGAACTAATTGTATGAATAGTGAAAAATTATATTTATTATACTCGGTAAAAAAAAATTTTCAAAAAATGTACGAATGCGTTAGATATTTATATTATTCTCTGTCAAATGTGCAGCAACACTATCGTGACCAATAATAATAGTTGTTGTGGTCGCGGTCTAGAATTTAGATGTAATCCGATAATATTAGTTTTAATTAAAACGAATGTAATATTTTCTCTGAATGTAAGTATAGCGCAGTATAATAATAATCGTACGAAAATGTAGCGGTCATGGAAATTAATTTTCGTTTCGTATTTTTAGACACGGAGCTGAGATGCGTGTGTTGTAGATCGTGTTTCATCGGGTCGTTCAGTTGGCGGTGGTAACATATCGAATCGGTGTATTCATAAGTTGTAAATTTTTATATATATACCTATATATATATATATCAAGTACCTAGGACGTATTTTGTAAAAAAAAAAAAAAAAACGAAAAAAAAAATAATAATAATAATAATACAAAATATTTAGATCATAAATCTGTTGGGACCCGCGTGTTGTTTTATAGTAATACGTTAAACTATCATAAAAAAAAATAACGTTTCGGCGTATCCGTTACATAACAAATTGGTGAAGCATGCATAATACACCCGGCCCGAACATAATATGATAACATGTGAGACGGCCTTGGCTTGACACGACTGGGATTTTCCGGACGACTTCCGGTCTTAGCCGGCTGTTTCTGCTGAGCGATGAACGGGCGACGCCAAAAAGTTCCAGCTCTGCGAATATACGACTACTGCGTGTATATATATATATATATATATATATATATATTATGGTATAGTTTGGTTCGTCGTGCATTATAAATCCTGCTTTATGTGACTAATGTGTCCCCGAGAGCGGTTAAATAAAAACCCATCTAGCATTATACTCGTATTTATAATAATATGTACGTTAGGTAGGTACTATAAAATGTGTAGTGCGATTATGGAAAATCGCACCGTATATAGGTAGGTACATCCCGACGAGAACACTCCGAATTTTGACCCCGACCACGTTTTCATTTTCACCGAAACATGTGATGGTTATTATTATATTTAAATAGTAATAATAATAATAATCCGTAGGTACATCATCGCCCTGAAACGCGAAATCCGGAATTGATTTGCACATTTACCACACACATCGGCCACCTCTACGCGACGTAGCGATTGTATGCGCAGAGCCGTAGCAAGATTCGATAGCGCCCTTGACAAAGAACCGAATTTCCACCCCTAAATTGGTAATAAGGGAAAAAGTCATCAATTTTTTTGAGTTGCACCTCCATTCCTTAAAAATCTAGTCAATAAGCAAAAAAAGAAAGGCGTCAACTTATTTTACAAGGTTTTCAACCCCCCCCCCAATCTTAGAAATTTAGGGATAGATATTATTGCATTTTGATTTTTGCGCACCCTTTTCTGTTGCACTCTTGGCCTAGGCCAGTTTCGCCAAACCCTGTGTATACTGTATACGACGGTCGTGTGGATGTCAAACCGGAAAGTGTGATTTGTATCAACAGAAGAAACCTCGAAATAAATAATAAAACATAATTTCTCGAAGAAAAATATTAAACATTTCTTTAAAAATCTGATTTAATAAGCTTTTGAAAATTTTAAAACTTATTATATATTTATTTAAACTATACGAGTTTATAGTAATACCGCGAGGAGAGTGGCCAGATGACCCGCCCACAATTGACCGTATTTTTTATTTTAGCTTCTGAGTGTAATGCGGTTTTACAATGATGAGTTTTTTTTTTTTGTATGTATACAAAATTTCGAATAGGTATCAAAGTAGGAATAAAATTAAAAATAAAATTCATTCTAATTCATTTTTCTATTAGTTTCCTTAAATGAAAATTAAAACCACTATTAAGATTAAAAACTGTTAAAATTCTGAAAATAATGTAGCCAAAATTTTTGAATAAACACTAAATATTGTTATAAAATTTTAACGTAATAAAAACTATAAAACTTTTAGACTACATTTCAAAAATGTAATTTATAAAAAATATGAATGCTTTATAAAGGAAATTTTTTGGTTAGTAGTTTTCTTAACAGTAAAGGAAAACTACCAAAAAATATGCTACATTTTAATAATTTAGAAAAAATTATTATTCTGAACTTAAAAACTGAAAAATAATATACACCTACATACATGTTTAAATATTAAAATATTTTTGTTGATATTCTAAACCTGTAATTTGTATAAAAAATGCCAAGTATAAGCTGTATATTATGTAAAATTTAAGTATTTTTTAAATATAAAACATTCTTAAAAAGTACAAGTTTGCAAATTGAATGTAAATACATGTAAAATAAAAGTTAAATTTTGAAGTTCTTTGATATAATATACGAATGTTGAAAAATCCGAATAATGAAATAATTTGCATTTTAATCCTTATCCTAAAAACTAAAAATAAAATTTATAATGGATTATTACTTATTTTCAATATGACATTTTATACTTAATGAATAGCTCGCATATTACAAAGGCAAAAATTATAGTAGGTATTTTTGTAATATAATGGTTAAATTATTCAAATATTAGATAATAAAAGATAAATAAAAATAGGAAGTAGGTAAACTTTCTATTTTATAATATATTATAGTATAAAAAAAATAAATATAAGTATTAATTTTGAAATATTAAAATGGAATGTTTTATAATAATAAAATGTTTTATTATAGTTATACGTATACCCAAAACATAATAATTAATAATAACTATAATAATAATTGATAGTTAATATAAATTATTTTTTTAAAAAAGTGCACTTCGCTCATTGGGTGTCAATAGAAATTGAAGCACTTTACTTATCGGATAGAATACTTCTGGTGGAAGTATTACATTTGAAAGCAATGCTAAGCAATGAATTACATTTTTAAAAAAAAAAACGATTCTGAGTAGGCTTTAATGTACTCTACATAACTATTAATATTAATGATGTTATTCAGTTATTCATGAAAAATGAATTAAACAAAAAATTATTTACATAAATTTATCTAGATAATACAATTATTTTTCTTAGATAGTAGTACAGATCATTTATGAATTATTTATCCATATGAGATAAAAGGTAATGACATTTTTATCTAGATAAATTACAACACTAAATATGATATATTAAATGATTACCCATAAAATTGAATCTTAAAATTATATATAATTTTTACGATTTTTCAACATTGTACAGTTAACATTTTCAAAATGATATTCATTTTAAAATGTAGCGTTAAACCACAATTTCTGAAATCTACTATATAAACTGTATAACTAATTAAGTGTTTATAAAAATGTTTGGATTTTAGAACATTACCTATATAATGAGGTTTCATCTACGAAAAAACTAAAATAAATCTCTTCCGCCTATATTATAATAAAATGACAAGAGTACATTGTTTGTCCGAAAAAAATAGCTTTGCTGTAAACGTCACTTTTTGGTAGTTTTTCGAAAACATTTTTTAAAGAATTAAAAAGTCAATACAGTTACTACAAAGGGCGCAAAATACGTGCTATTTTTAATCATAAAAATACAATGTGTCATAAAAACATGACTCTGATGAAAGAGAATAAGTGAAAAAGTGAAAGTGTAAAACCAAGAAGGGACCTAGTCGCTCATCGACTCTGTAATGATGGGTTTGATCCTTTCCGTTTCGCCGAACATTTTGATTACACCGCTCTGAGGTAGGTACTGATATTGTTATGGTTGGTGTAACTATAATATAATATGTATATACGGTGAAAAATTGAAAAATTATACATAATTCTACAGACTTCATAACTCAAGTACCTACCTCGGGGATTAGACTTAAAATTTAAATATTATATTCGTAATAACGATATCGTCAAGATACGTATAAAATATATTTATGTGACTCCCGCGTTGTATTTTATTATTTCCTTTGTATAAAAACACACATTATAAAATATTATGTAGTTCGACACTCTGAAAAATTTGGTCCCACCACGTGAATATTATTATAGGTAGTACTATATTATAGTGTACATAACATATTATGTTATATTATATTATGAACAAAAAAAAAAAAAAAAAAAAAACAAAAAAATTAAATAGAACAGACGGTATATAAAAACTCGTGACACGCTGCGTTGTGGCGAAGCGGTGGATTTTCGGTTATAAATCATGTGCGATTATTTAACACCACGACAGATGCTATTACAGTTTGTTTTAGCTCGTTTTTCTAATAATAAAATTAGATATTTTCTTTCTTGTCTGTTAATCATACACCGTGCTCGTCTTTAAGCTATTGCGTTAACTTAGTGGAAAATTATATTCTTTCATCTATTATCAATATTAGCGAGTATGATATATTACAATATAATCATATTGAAATGTTACTAGGTACAGATGTTATATAATATTAATATAATAAGTAAGACAACAAATCTAATAATATGTGCGCTATATAATCAAAGAAAAATATCACTAAACTTATAATAATTCTACGAAAAATCCGTTTAATGTTTCAAAAATTAACTGAAAACACAAAAATATATATCCAAAGAAATATATATTCTATTCTATAGTTACTGCGACATTTAAAAATATCTTATTAAAATATGTATTTTTTTCGTCAAAAACATTTAAATAAGAAAAATGTCCTCTAATGGGAATGAAAAAAAAAAAGAAAAAATTAAAAATGAATAGAAAAATTACATATACATTTTTCCTAAAATACAGGAAACAACAAAACAAACTGAATACATATCTATATTATATTATTTTAGGTAGGTATAATTGTAGTATAATATCCTATTTTACAAGAAAAAATACTTTGTTTACTATAAATTCACCGTTTTAATTTATTATAAAATTCAAGATAATAAATTATAGTACAGCGGCGGTTACCAAACTTTTTTGTTTTACGCCTCCCTATAAATGACAAAAATTTCCCATGCCTCCCATTGTTAAAAATAAAAAAAAAAAAATGTCATTCAGATACAAATGGTGGAAAATATTCCGTAAACAGAAAAGTTTATTATTATTATTTTAGATTTGAAAGAGAAGATAAGTTATTGCATTAGAAAAACGATTATGAGCGAATTCGGCATAATATTATCTTCGGCAGGTTTATAAACATTTTCGGTCAACTTCGGTAATTTTCCTCTATGTTTTCAAAAATTACCGAGCATAAAAATTAAAGCACCAATTAGATTATATTTCCTATTAAAAATCATTTTACCCAAAAATTTTTACTCAACTCTTTCTGTTCCAAAACACCGAATATATATCTATATAATAATAAAATCAAATTGATTTTTTTACACACTTTTGAAAAGTGCTCAAAATGCTTTGAAATCTTCATCACATTATTATAGTATAGTATGTATAATATGTATATTACGTAAATTACAAGTTTCTGGACTGATTATCTCAATGGAGTTTCCCAAAGCCGCATAGATTGGGAACCGCTGATATGGTATACACTCTATATACAATATATAGATATTATTCCTTATGTTTTTAAAATAAGATAAATTGTTCACTATAAATGTACCTATATTTTACTACTATTCATTTTTTAAATTATTTGTATGTTTTTGTAATTATATGTACATTTTGTTTTATTTATGATCAAAACAAATAAATTAATTACCTATTAAAATTATTAAAATATTTACACATTAAACCATTTTATTTGGAAAAAGAAGAGTTGAGGTTATCTAAAATATGTATTGTTTGTGAAAAATCCGGGAGAATGATGAATCTTTAATATAATGAAATTAATAATATCATCAAAAATGGTGACATAACATTTCTCTGTAAGTTTTACCTTGCATTTTTTATTATTTTTTATGTTAATTTTATTTGTAAAAATATTTAGGGATAAATATTGAAAAATACCTATTTGTATCTTGCATATTTAATTTTAATCGCCTTTATAAACGAAATATTTAATATTATAGACACTCATACATTGATAGCATAGCGTACGACGATTTAGTATTATATTTTATATAATTTGTTTTTATACAATATGTTAATATAAAATATCTTTAAAATAAATTGTATATAACGTATAAAAATTCTCTTCCATAGTTATATAAGGAGGGGGACATATATATTGTGAATAACTCACAGGATGAAAATCACTACTATAAATATGTTATAACTTATATGAAGTCATAAATTGTATTTTGCAAAATAAAAATATCAACTAGAATAGGAATATTATAATTTAGAGCGTGTATTTTATTCGTCCACAAAATTTAAAAAATATGAGATGTAACCTTATTTGGTGTACAACTGTACAAATCGATATACGTATATTTTATTTCTATTAATATATATATAATGAACGTAAGTTTAGGTGTTGGATGTGAATCTGGAAAAAATAATACTCATCTGTCTGTGAAGTCCAATTTCGAGCAGATTTAACAAAACTTTACATTATGGCTTATAATATTATATATATATATTTCATTAGCTATTTATTATAGTGTATATATTTCATTTGTACAATTTGATGGTTTTTTTAGTCTAGGAAGTGACACACGAACTAATACAATTCAATTATGTATACATAAGTAGGTAAAGTTAAATAAAGTTGCTTACATCTATTATATTTCTTCAAAAATAACATGTTTATTTTTTTACTAAATTTTAATACATAGTCACGGTAAAATTAATCATGTAATTTATTTTTGATATTCCTAAGACCATTATTTTATATTTAACTGTAAGTAATATATCGTATATTATCATACATCGTTAAAATTACGGCTAATAAAATGATAACGGGAATTTATAGTTGTTTTTTTATCATTTGTATTATTTTAAAAGGTTTATAAATATATACATTGTAGACGAGCATTACAGTCATGTAGATATTAATTATAGTTTACGTTCAATTGGTAATACCTATACATATTTATGATATTTTGTTAAATGTCTTTGCGAATTAATCATTATTATTTTCAACGAAAATTCCGTACAATTATTGTATATTATAATCGAATTTGGAATGCTTATTTTGTGAGTGTTCCAAATTCCCATTTACTAAATGTTTTTTGAATAATAAACTATAATTCCATAAAAACAAATTTGAAAAATTTTTTTGATTCAATTAAATTTAACCTAAAACCAACATGGCAAATAAAAATTGTAAATAATGATATTGGTAATCATAGCAACAATTTGTAAAAACCAATAGACGTATAGACATTTGGAAGAAAACTATCCTTTCGAATGTGTTTAAATTTTGTAATTCTGTTTTCCTGTTTTACTATATTATGACTAATTTTGTAAAAACCATCGATCGTAAAATTAACATCCTGCTTTAGTAACTATATGTACTAATAAGTATGACAACGAATCTTTAGAACGTATGAATAGACATAACATCGATATAAGGTGTCTAAATTGATGTTTAAAAAACTAAAAAAGTGTAAAAATATTCACAAATAATATAGACTCGATTCTGTAGTTAGGATAATTACAGAGAATATACATATTGAATAAAGTGAATTTAAAAAAAAGGTCCTTTTCAATTCACAAAGTTTTGTACATAAATTTAACTGAAAATACTTATAAAAAAAAAAAACACAAAAACATTTTTGTAACAACTTGAAAACACTCGATTTGTCTTAAAATAATTTAAATGCGTTTTTCAAATATTAAATTGTAGAAATCGATTATGATATTCTGGATGTATTAATTCATCTTTAAACTAGTGTTTCGCTCTTGCAATTATTCTACTTTTTCAAATTTTATATTACATTTTTTGGTTCAGAATGTACAAATCTGATTTTATTTTAAAATTTACAAAAGAGTAAAAATAAAATTCAAAAACACCTTATTGTTGTCGTACGTTAATTATTGTATTTTCACGTATATATCATAATCATATTTTAACGTAAATACATATTAACAAAACTGTTTTACTCTATAAAAATTCGTAACAAATCTAGATACCTTAGAAGTTAGTTATAATCTTAGTATTTCTTTATCTAAATTTGAGAAAATAAAAATAAATGCATACGCTTAATCATTCATTTATATTACCATATCAAACATTGCTTAGAACCATATTTTATATTTTGAGGGGAGCAAGAAGGATGTGGTTTTTCAATGACGTTTATTTTATTATTTTATTCATTCATTTTTTCTGAAAATAACTTTCTAAAAATATATAACTTGATCTAACAATGTGTACATATTTTCCAGTATTTATGGTACTTGAAAGCGGTCGTTTTAAATTTTTGTATTTTGATAAACAAGTAAGGGAAAACTATTGAGAACATAAAAAAAAAACAGATAATCACCTAGCAATTTCAAAAAAAATGTGTCTAGAAATTTTAAACTATCAGTAAATTATTTTAAAAACATTTTGTTTAAATTAATATAAATTCACCTTAAAGGAGAACATTTTATCACGAAAAATTCTTATAAATAGAAAAGTTACAAATAATTTTTCCATAGATACTATTATATTATTAATTAAGATACGCTACATACATTTTTGTTATTTCTATTTATCTAATGTGCAATATAGGAAAAAGTATGTCACTAAAAGTAAGAAATGTGGTATTAGGTAAAATTTAGAATTCAAACACCAATTACCAAATTTAAAGGATGGACTATTTTCGAGAAGAACTTGGAGCCCATTGGTAGTAAAGTAGTTTTACTTGATTAAGCAATCAAAAACCGAAAAACGTTTTAACTTGTTTGTTATCTTTTATTATTTTATTGTTGTTGTATGTTTGAATCCAAAAAAGTTCAGAAATGTCGTTGAAAATATATTTTTCTGTAACTTTAGTAATGTAACTCTAAATTTAACCTAAATGCTACAATTCGCAATTTAAGTAGAGTATTGTTTTCCATATTTTATGTTAATAAAGCAAATACAGCAAATATGGGTATAGCGTAATTTTAAATAATATATATAGTGACGTAACACAGTTTTAAATTTTTTTTTTTTTATGGTTATAGTTTTTTGTATGAAGAATTAAGAAATGATAATTGGTAAGAGAGTATTAGTGGAATATTTGTTAAGTGAAATCAGTTTTAGTTTATGTCTAGGAGATCAACAGTGGAGTCAATATTTTAAATTAGACAGTTAGTAAAGGTGTAGACTGTACAAAGAAAAGAAAAGGATGTTATGTATGGTATTTGTTGATCTAGAGAAGGCTAAATATAATAATATATGGTTTCTAGAGAGATATTAAAATGGATATAAATGAAAATAAAATTATTAAAGATGTACGTGAATATAACTGAGGAAACGTATGATGGGATAAGTACAAGAATAAGGAGTTTGTATGAGAGAACTATATGAATACATAAGGTCTAGTGTAGAAGTGACTTCAATAGTAAAAGAAATAAGGGAGAATAGATTGAGGTGACTATGGGATGTTTTATGGAAAGAAGAGACAGAAGCAGTAAGAATTGTAAAGGAAATATATGTCGAAGAAAAGAGAACCAAATTAAGACCAAAAAAAAAGGTGGTGGATCTAATCAAGAATGATATGAGGTGGGTGGGTGTAAGCGAGGAGGGTGCTGGAGATCGAGTTTTATGGAAATTGAGGACTAGGGTAGCCAACTCTGAATATTTAGAAAAGAGGGCAAAGGAGAAAAAAAATAAGAATAAGATGGTTATAATTATATATATATTGCACTAAGATCTGCTCAAAAAAATAATGATTTATCATTGGTTTCAAATGTAATATATCAACTACCAGTACCAGTATCCTAACCAACGAGCGAAGTTCTTTCAGCTTGTCACCGTTTTTTTCATTAAATAATACCAATATTAAATTAAATTAAATTATTATGATAATATTATATTACCTATTTAATAAATTTTAGCAATTAAATAACTTAAAATGGTTTTTAAAAGGAACTTGTACTGATAATGCACTGTATCATTAATTTATCTGGATAGATTTGTATTCTCTAAAATAATTTTAATAAATACCCAGGTAACAATTCCCAATGTATAATATTAATAAATATTGGTTTTTTATTTGAAATTAAACATTGAGTAATTATTTAACCAATATTCAAATACAAATATTTAAATTAAAATCAATAATTAATAAACATTTATTGCCTATTTAATACTCGTATTATATAATATTGTTAAATTAAATATGTTAGTATTTATATATTTAGTATTATATTATAGTAGTCAGGTACTTATATATATTATATTTTTAGTTAATAGTTATGTACTTATATATAGGTACGAAATGAATTACACGGTTTCACAGTTTGCCCATAAACAGTTTTACTATTTAATTAATGTTTTCTACGACTAATAGTTTTTGCTAAGCGTTGAATAATAATTGACCTCCCCTCCCTTTGTCTCCCTACATGATGAACTTCAAAAAATCCTTATTGTACGTGTATTTATGTCATTGAAGGAATATTTTCTGAAAATTTCAACTTACTACGACGAGTAGTTTGGGCTAGGCGTTGAATAATAATTTACCTGCCCTCCCCTTTTCCCTTAAAGGTCCAGTTGTAAAAAATGCTTTCATTGCAGTAGTCGATGTCATTAAAGGAATATTCAGGAATGTTTGTCTACATTGTTGACCCCATATTTGATCTTTTTCCCGTTTAGATCAATCAGATGTTCTACGGCCGCTTAATATGTTATTTCTATAGGTACCTATTCACTGTACTACATGTATTATGTACTGTATTTATATGCCTTGAGTTTTGATTGAAAAGAAATCCCCGATAGTTAGTCCGGTAGATAGTATATGGATTGTTTGAGGAAGAATGTCCAGGGTTCAAGTCAGGCCTAATCAGAAATGGTTACACGAAATTTGTCGGTTTTTTATTTCCTAATATTGGTTAACATTTAAATTTGGTTCATTTAATGAAAATCAAATGAATATAAAATCAAAATTAAATGAAAAAGAAACAGGTGTTTATAAAATATTTAATATTGGAATTTTAAAGTTGATTAGGAAAATATTTAATAAATAATTTCATATTACTTGGGATCAGTGGCGTAGATACGATATTTTTCTGGGGGGGGGGGGGCTTAGAAGTTTGGTAAGTATAAAAAAATTACAAAATTATTTTTTCATTATAATAGCATGTTTATTATTAGTATAATATTAATATGAAAAAATTAATAATTTAAAAACTATAAATATATATTACAAAATAAAATTGGTTCGTCGTTTTGTGGAGGCTATTTCATCTAGAATCTAGTCAAATGTAATGGGTATTGAATGGTGAATTGACAACATTGCTAACCCATTTAATCTTCTCTAAAAAAATTAATAGAATATTTTGTTATTAGTAAATGTTTTATGGCGTTAAGAATATTTATAACCAAAACTTACCTGGGACATAGTATTACGAAGATATGTTTTAATTCTTTATAATGATGAAAAAGACCTCTCAGCTGTTGCAGTGGAAACTGGTAATGTTGACAATATTTTAAGTAATTTGAATATGTTTGGATATATATCATTGCAAATACTTAAAGCATCCATAGCATTTTTTGTCGACGAATTATATATTTTACGTCGCCATCATTTTAATTCAGAAACTAAAATATTTTTATCATAATTTTCCAAATCATTTTGATAAAATTCAACCAAAGCACAAAATTGTTCTTCATCTTGTTGACTTAGTTCAGGTACAGTAGAGAATAAAGTCTGAAATCCTTTTAGAATTTTCCTATGATCAATAAATCTATATTTAATTTCCGTGATGAATGAATCTAGATATGAAATAAATACCGTGACTCTGAAATATTGTTCAGGTGTGTCAAGGTTAGGGTTATCTTTATAAGCTCGTTTACGTGGTAGCTCTGGAAGAGACATGTTCAGATTCAATTTTTGAGCTAATTCCGACGATTTATTGTAAATCTCTTTAAAATTAACATCAGCATTGGATCTTATATTTCGCAATTCAATTAATGTATCATTGGCTAATCCTACCGTTTCTCTTAAATCAATATTTATCTTTTGAAAATTTTTTGATAATGGTAATCCGATTGAAAAAATCTTAGATATAATAAAAAGTGATAAAATAAAGTCATTTTGTAAAATTAAATGTTTTAAAAAGAATGCTTGACTTGATGCAGTCCCATTGACATCGTCCCAGTCACTAATAATATTTAATGAATCAATTATACATTGATACATATATGTGCACTACCAAAATCCAATACACAACCGGCTTAATATTATTACCCGTAAGAAAATTAATAAAATAAAATAATATTATATAATATTATCATATACATAATGTATTGTTGGTTATTGTATGATGTATATTTTATTGGGTAAGAAATTAATAGCAGAGCTATGTATATAATATTATAAGAACGTTAATAAGAGTTAACATTAGTTTAATAATAAACGTTATTAAGAGTTAATAAGAACGTCGTTCAATCGACGCAACATGACAACGTATATAAATGTGTAAACTATAAGTGATGCACAACGGCTTAGGTATTTGCAAAATTTTATATAGTGTATAAAATGTTACACGTTTGTACGGTGTAAGTTAACCTCCGCAGTGCAAATATTGTATTTAAATACATTTTTAATTTTAATTTGTAATAATTAATGTATTAAAAGTCAAAACTTACTCGAATGATAAATTTGTCCATTTTTCTATTACCATTTACCTACCGTTGTTCGTGTATCGTCGACAAATTATTTAGTCACAAGACACAAGTAAATAATAACATATAGGTAGATATGAAATTGTAGATAATATTAATTGTAATTCCAAGACATGATAAAACAGAAAAGTACATATTTTCTAATCGTATTTAATGGCCGTATATGATACGGGCCTACATTATTTACATTATATATCATAATCATGAAGACTAGAGATAAGGAGACCAAACTCTTATGGCCGCCTGTTATAAAAGTGGGCCGAAAAAAAGCGCACGGTTATTCTGCCACCAGTAGCGCATCGATCGATTGGAGGGCTACTTCATTTTAAATTGTGACCTCTTATATATATTATGCATTGTATAATTATGCATCCATACATATATATATATATATATATATGTGTATATTATGTACACCTAATTTATTGTAAAAAAAAAAATTTGATTGGTCCATCGGATTGGCTTTTTGTTCCGATTTCAACTCTAGAAAAAATAACATTACAGACTTTAGCTTCTGAAGAATTAAATGTAGATACAATTTTTTCTATTACTTCAAACTTAAGTTCAGAGGCAGCATCATTACCATTTG
>JAIPRL010005583.1:0-10117 GCA_025469235.1 Pemphigus obesinymphae
ATAAATTATAAAAGTGCGACATAAGCATATACAGGCGTGCGTATATGCACACATGTGCATATATATACACTATACAGTATATAGATATTATATACTAAATAACATATATATATATACAGGCCGAATACACAACAATATATTACCAATGTTGTAAAGTATTTAAATACTTTTTAAATACAATAAAGAGGGAGTATTTAAAAATTATTTAAAATTTTTTTTTTGTATTTTTGCGGCAATTCAAATACTTTTATTTAAATATTTTTTGCATACAGAAAATTTTCTTTTTCTTTTTGTGTTGTTATTATCTTGATGATTGTGTAGTAACATGTGGTGGTATTGATTGTGCATTTTGATAAAAAAAAAAATGGGGGTAGGATGTCCAATGCAAATTTTGCAAAAATCATGCAACTTAAATGTATACTTTTTTTTTTACTTTAAATTAAACAATATTACCTACCAGCTGTTATTAAATAATAAAGTATAATATAATATAATAACTCACTATTTATCTATTATACATTATTTTTTTCAATAAACTGCATATTTATAATGTCATTAATATAATATCAATAATAAAGAAATATTAAGTTATAAATATAAAATGTTCTCATACCCCTACTCAGTTTTATCAATAAATTAGTAATGCGTGTATCAACATTGAGGTAGATAAACAATGTTTATTATGTATTTCAAATTTTCATTAGTCAAATGTAATAATATATAAAAAGTAAGTATGATAATAATTTAAAAAATATTTGAATTGTATTTTAATACTTTTTCAAATGTGTTTAAAAATATGTATTTGAATACTTCTTAGTAAGTATTTAAAATATTATATTTAAATACATTTTAAAAGTATTTTTACAACACTGCATACAAAACGCAGCTATAAAATAAATGCATATGATAATATATAGGCGGTACATATAAAGGGACGGTCCGCTGTCAGTGAAAGAATAATAATAATAATTTCGTCCACGCGCAAGCCTAAAGTTGAAGCGTGCGACATAATATTATCATCGTAATCCTAAATTGCACTTATTATGTACACATATTTAATTTGGTGTCAAATATAAATGAATGCTCATCGTTCGCTGCTCATTAATGTATATACGGCCTTATATTTATTATAAGTAAATATAATTATAACTAGTGGTGAGTGATGAGGATACTTGAATCCGAAGATACACATTTTAATTTGTATTCACACACTATTTTCATTTTAATACACAATATTATATAATATAATTAATGGTATTTTGTACCTATTATAGATTCTTCATTGCTACTTAGGTATCTACCTACTTGAGAGAACGATCAAATAACATTTTTCATTTTCATATTTACCTTATTATTATCATACTACCTGCCAGATGCAACTCCTTGCAAGTTACTCAGCCTCAAAATAAATTTGATCAAAATTTTAAGAAATATTTATCGTTAAATATAATATTGATATAAAAAAAAAAAAAAAAGAGTATAATATAATATAGTAGGTACCTACTTCGTACATATAAGAAGTCGCTTGGATTTTTTGTTCTCAAATTTTTATACAACCATTGTCGTCAGGTCGATATGTTGAAAAGTCTGATTAAACATTGTATATATGATAAAGGTTTGTCCGAATGTATTAATATAAATTAATTTCAAATTGTGAAAAATACTACGGAAGTTTTACGATTTTGAATTCATTACTATGAGATATAAAAACTATAGTATATAGGTAGGTACCTATTCTATGAATCAGCGGGACAAATTTAAATACTTAATGCGGACTCTTCACAGGATATTATATAACGCATAATTTAATGAAATAAAATAGGTAGGTAAGTATAAAATTGAATTCAAACAAACGAAAAAAAAAATTATAGGAAAATATATAACAATTTCGGATATTAGATAAAAAAAAAGTCACAAGAAAACAGATATAGGTAGAGTGGGATTCGAACCGGTATAACCGTAACGAAAGTTCATTGCCGCTCCCGTTAAGCTACAAAACCGATGACAAAATATTCGAAATTTCTCGTATTTAATCTATTCAGATAACGAGCGACACCGTTACGTGTATTAATATACACATATTCGGAACCCGGTCGATCGGGGACGAACGGTAGACAAAGAAACGTTCAATCAGACGTTAAAACGTCCGAGAAATACGAATCCGAAGTTCGAGGAGTTGAAAAAGGCCTATACAAAGGTCGCTAAAGCCGATTTTGGAAGTTCGGGGGGCGATAATATGACGATGCGGGAGAACGTCGGGTGATAACGGAAATCAGCGAGTTGGGAATCGCATTTTTTCTTCCCGGCGTCGAAAGCTCGGAGAAAAAACGAAAACGCAGAGGAACGAAAGGCATAAAAATTTCAAAACGACCGGAAAAGCGTTTGAAAACGGTAACGGTAAGGGAACACGCGTCGACCGGCGGCGAAACCGGACCGGGGAATTAAATTTCTATAAAAGGTTTTTCTAACGGAGAAAACGGGTAAAAAAGTTAGCATTTTATATATAAGAAGACCACGGGAGAAATAAAAAAAATTAGCGTTTTATATTGTAGGATTATCTATATAATATATTATAATATTGACAATAATAATCGTACCTACATGATAATAATTCAATATTCATAATAGACGAGCACCAAAATAAACAAGTTTCGTTATTGCATTTACACTTTGCATTGGCATTATACAACATTATTGAGCGTCGGCTGAGTGGAAATGTCTTGATACAGATTACTAACACTAATAATTATTTACGACTCACACAAGCACAAGGCTATATATAGAGGCTAATACTCCTTAGAGTCATGTTGTGTGGAGGCCCCTTAAATCTCACGAATAAAAATTGCGTTCGCGGTCAATAGGTACCTACTGTACATATTATTGAACATATTATCTAATATTCCCTACAGTGGCGGATATTATCCGCCTCTGATTGCCTATATATTTAACCCACCCCCCTCAAAAAAATGTGCCTTCTACGCCACTGGATTATACAGCAATAAAAATTATACGAGGCTATTTTTGAAAATATTGTTTAATTTTTAGATTTTTATTTTCCTGAAATTTTTAGTTCATACGATCCCATATTAAGTATTAAATATATAATGTATACAATAATAATTTTAGAAAGTTTTGAAAAATACTAAATTTATATTTAAGAAAACGTATAATTTTTTTTTTTTTTTTGCAAGAAAAGAAAATTATATAGGTCGGATTTTAATATAGGTATATTTTGATTTTAAACATAATATTTTCAGCTGTAGAATACCTAATGTAAAAAAAGATGAAAATTATGATACTTTTTTTAAACAATAATTACAAAGGATGAAAAATATATTTTATAAATCTAAATTAATTACGACGTGTAATATTATATCGCGTACCTATCGTTTTTCCGTAAAGCGGAATTTTGTGTATAAAATAGTACCTACTGACCGGGCCATTATTTCATTATCGTATTTTTAATTTTATTTAGCCACTACGGCCAGTATATTATTTATTATTATTATTATTACGAATTATACATCTATAATGTACGTATAATAATAATATATGAAGATTATTCAATGATGACTAGATCACGTGATGATCACGTACGGTTGTACACTTTGTACTTTAATGGTATAACGTCTGCATGTTGATATTATGCGGAAATGGGGTTAAATTATTGGAACGGGCTAAGACTAGGTAATTACCTACTAAAATAATTTTTCTCACTCTACTCGATACATTACTTAACATTTCCCAACTTCAATATTGATGTATAATATATAATTTAACATTACATATCATATATCACCATTGAAGACAGACTTCTGATAAAAATCACTAATAAATCAAATCATAACTTATTAACATGTAAAATAAATAAATTATAGATTATAGATTCATTTAATAAATCATTTACTATTTGAAGCTTATCAAAATCTAAAAAGAAAATAACACCATGCTTTTTTATTCCAGATACCTGTTTTTTTTTTCATTCGATTTTTCGCCTCCTAAATAGTTTTATACCTATACAGGAAGATATTTTATTTTATTTTCCTACATAACATTGAAAATACAGTTTTATTGATAAGTCATTTAGTCATACTTATACTTATATTTCTTTTCATTATAGTTAACTACCTTTAATACAGACTGGATAAGTCCTGAATTTAGGTTCCCTTAATCAGTGTGGGTTGTCACATTGATAATGTATACAAAATTATTTGTTGATTCGGAGTCTGTGTATTCTTCCACACAAACAAATTCATTAACATTTTCATATTTAATTGACAAATCAAAAGAAAAATAGATATAGTGAAAACCAGACATTTTCTTTTTAATAAACAAAATGTTTTTACGTACCTATCGATATAATAAATACATATATTTAAATACATTTAAATATAATAATTTTTCAAACTATTTTTGAGGGAAGCTTTGCCAAATTCCTAGGGGGCTGGTCTAAGACCCCTCAAGTCTCCCCGATTTTAGTCAATATATGTTGTAGCCTTTGGAATTAAGGGACGGACGTGGGTTTGCAAAAATTCACAAAACAAAGTAATATGTAATATTTAATACTTAAATAGGCCTAGTGCTACTAGGAAACTAGGACCCTCCTCTCAATCTATCCCTGATAAAATGTATTAATTTATAAATAATATTACCGATAAAATTAATTTAGTTTTTAAATACATTTTTTTAAGGGGAGGGGGAGGTAATTGTTAATTATGACACAAAGGAGAAAAATATCCTTATAAAAATGTCGATAACACAAATTAGTGAAATTAAATTGCTTTTTACAAGTAAAATAGGTTCGTGATAGACGATGTACAATTAGAAATTTATCACTTATACAACGAATATAATATTATTACTTTATTTTTAAAAACAAAAAATTAAAAATAACACGAGCTTATTTAAAAAAATAACAAAAAAACGTCGACGGCACGTAGTGTTCCCAAGCGGTCACCCATTCCAAGTACTAACTACGCCCAACGTTGCTTAACTTCAGTGATCGGACGAGAACTAGTGTATTCAACGTGGTATGGTCGTTGGCGAAATCGTTTTTAAATATTATATTATTATATAGGACGTGTAATGTACAGTTGAAATATATTATATATGTACTTATATAAGTAGGTGCCTAATTTATAACATGTAAAAACGCAATATGAATCGTGGCATTTAGCCATTTAGGGACAATTTTTTTTATAAAGGCTTAAAAAATATAAAGTATGGCTTTTATAGAACCATCCCTTAAAAACGAATGTGTATCTGTGCTCTTAATGAAATCATAGTATGCGAGTTTTCCCTCTGCACTATAATTATTTTCGCAACACATGTCACTAAAATAAAATAAGACGGTAAATCTGATTTATTTTCTTATTAAAAGGCACTTTTCGAACTTATAGCTGGCGAGACTAGCTTAGATGTACCGATTTTAAATCTGTGAAAATCCAACTCCAGAATTATGATTACCTAATCAAATTGTATTTATTTTAAAAAGTTTCGAATTATCTAATATTGACTGCCTATTTATACTATATTCTTGACTATGGAACAAATTAATATTTCGAAAATTGCGTCAAATTATCTAAAGAAGAAATACAAAGAAATCTGGAATTTTACAAATTTAAAATGGGATCATCAAAAACGCACTCGATTGAACATTTCAAGTGCAATACAGTTGATTTTTTGCGTCGTTTTGTTACTGTTGATGAAATTTGAGTCTACTACTACACACCAGAAACATAACAACAGTCGATGCAGTGGACTGCCAAGGGTGAACCAGCTCCAAATAAGGCGAAAGCTGTTTTATGGGTTAGAAAGGTGATGGCAACAGTTTTTTGGGATTTCAACGGGATAATTTTGTTTAGAAAAGTGGAAAACAATAATTAGACAATACTATGCTAATTTATTACAAAAATTGATGGTTGAAATCGAAACTAAACTCCCACATTTGAAAATGAAAAAAATCATGTTTCACCAAGGCAACATGCCAGTTCAAACAATGGCGAAATTAAACTAATTACAAAACAATTAAAAAAGGTATTGACAAAGAAAAATGTTTAAATTACTTTTAAAATGCATATTTTCATTTGTATTCATATTATATTTATATTTTAATTTTTCTTAAAATTTGTTTATAAATAAACCATTTAAAAAGCAGACGTGTCCTCTTAATCGTCGTTAGTAATAGTCAGATTAATCACACCTAATTTATTCTTTCTAATATTCTTTCACTTAACACTAATCTTTAAGCCTATGTATTTAATACATAACATACTTATATGATCAGATAAATATCTACAATTATTTACACAAAAAAATCTTTTTAACATATCCATACATTTTGTAGAAAAAGTTAATGTGTTTATATATTATTAACGTGCTAAAATATTATACGACACAAATCTGCATAACATATATGTGGTCAAAGTTTACAATGCGACTTATCTTTTGCAGCACTGAACACAAAACACGGTGATAATCATAATACATATTCTGTCCAGCAAGAGAGAGAACACCGGTTCTGTGGATGCAGACTGACAACCGAGTAACTACTAAGGTCCCATTTCCACCTCTCTAGCGACCTCATTGCCCCCACGATGGTCGATAGTTCCGGCAGCAACCGATAGAGAAAATGGCAACGCTCGGTGTGTGATACTATTATATGTGACTATTATTATTTTACGCCAATGTTTTTTTTCGTATTAATCAAAAACCTATTGGTATTGCCGCCCATGAGCCTTATAATATATATATATATATATAGAGTATACGGAATAACGTAAAAATATGCACTGTACCGGTAGAAATATAATAAACAGTAGCCACTGGTAGGACCATCGTTATCGTCACGCTGGATGTTGGTCACTTAATGGTCTAGGTGGGAACACTATGAGGTGGCCACGTGCAGGGATGCGTGAAAAGAGACCAATTTTGGTCGGCCCAAGGCGTGTTCTCTTGCTGGACAGAGTATAGTATACATTTCTAGTTTTTCTAATGTAGTGGGAAATCTTATAACAAATTGAACTGATCAATGTAACAAACAAGTCTTTTTTGGTTTGTCACATATTATATTATAATAAATTGTGAATATTTGAATAACAAAAAAGCTACATAACTATTAAAATAATAATAATAAAAAGAGTGTTCTATGATTTTCTTATTCACTAACAATAATTAATATAATGTAAACATTTATTTAATTAAATGGAAATAAAATTTTAAATAATAGGCTTATTCTGAAATACAAATTGCAATCTATATTGATTGAATAAAATATATGGTCTGTAATACTAATTTTAAATGAGTTTATATTATAAACTACGGCAGTATTTTCAATCCTATATAAATATAAAATTATACCCCATTGAAACACTTTGAATATTGTTTACAAGTTTAAAAAAATGAATTATATAAATGCAATTAAATTGACAACAAATAAAAATAAGTAAACAAAGCTGGTAGAAATTCTGCTCATAAAAAAAAAAAAGTAGAATTACTAGTATAGAACATAACATATCTTATCTAATATGGTCCTAATTGATCCTTTGTTATGCTATACACACAATAAGGGAGAGAATAATTTGTATTTATTGCTGACAATTTTAATATTTACTAATATATTTTAGCTTTTGAGCAGATTTATAAATGAAACTGTTCAACACTCAGTTAATCTGCTCAATAATTTACATTTAAGAATAAGAATAATAATAATCAAGGTCTTGAAACAATGAACAGTTTGGGGATTAATTCAATGACTATACACTACACATAGCCTCTTCACTTAGTTGAGTTTACCAGACATGTACCTCACGGATCTCACTTATAATGTGGTTGGCATTCTGCAAGGCCTGTTGATAATAAAAAATAAATTAAAAGGTACTTTTTAATAAAACTGGAAAGGTATATTATAACGCCCGTCCACACATACTTTAAGCATATCAACTGCATCTTTTCTACGTTTACATATATGTTCAGATTCATTGAGTAACTCTTCTACTTGTTCAGATTTGTATAAATGCGTAACTAGTTCAGATTGCAAGTTGTTCTTCACAAAATTAACTAAAAAATGCATTATAGCCTTGGGAACACTGTCTTGAATCGATTTTCTCACAATATAAAAATATGACTTGATCAATCTTTCTATAAATCAGAAACGAAAAAATTCAAATTAATAAGAGTAAATATTAATAATAATTGTAGCAAGGAAAAAAAATATACATACCAATCACATCACAATCTCGAAGTTCTTTTTCAGACAAGTTTCTATTGGTTGGACTCTGTAAATCCATGCTGTTAAAACTATTGGATACAGCCGAATATATATCACACTTTACTTGGTGCACTGGTGTAGTGGCTGGCGAAGATTCAACTGAATTTAAATCACTACTCATGTCTGCCATCTGCTGTTTGGGTGTTTTCTGTATTGATCCAGTACTAGTGACACTCTAAAAAATTTTAAATATACATTTTATATTACACATGTAAAATTATCTAGTTTGTGAAATGGACCAAAATTAATTTTATAATTATACTGTATTCACATTTAGAACTTTTAAAATCAATTAAAAACTAAACGAAAACAGATGTTTTTCTAAATTAATATTGAGTAAACTTGTATGTTTTGAGATAAACAGCTGTAAGTACATACATAATATAATATATGAATTGTCACACTATTATTACAAACAATATCGTGGTTGTAACAAATGTCTAAAAATAATTAATTTACTCATACATAATATTTTTTCTTCAAAAATTAGTTTTAGGCTTCATTTATTAATAGACGATGATCAACATAATATGTATTTAATTGAAATTGAATTAAGGAAAGTAATCTATTACAATAATAATTATTTTATTTATTTAGAGAATGGTATATTTACCAGTTTTTCCAACTTTCACACATAAAATATAATTATAGAGGTGCACATTTATAGGAAAACAAATTATTTTAATGTTTAAAAACTTCTATAAAAATGTAAGTATTTCATTGTAAGTATTGTAAAATTATCAACATTTTTACCAAATTACCCTTGTAAAAATTTAGATTCTTTTACATTATTTAAATTTGTAGCCTATCAAATACTGAAACCACTCAATTTCTTAAAATATCTACCAAAGTATGCTTTGTATATTCAATAATTACTTATATACTTCTAAATTATTTTTGAAGTATATTAAAATAATTTTCAATCCTTAGATTTTCAAATTTATCAAAATATCTTTAAAATTTCCTATACAGAACTCCTTAAAAATTGGATATATGCCATATTTTCAATATTTTTTTATGTGTTACAGTCGAGTCACAATAACTCGAAAAACTTGACAACTCAAATTATGTTTTATGGCAATTATAGCGACTCGACTAATAGAAACTGATTATTAGCATATGCACAATAACATAAGTAGGTACTGATTAATAGGTATTTACCTAGTGTTGAATGACTACTGTGTGTATTTTTGAATGTTTTAAAACATGTCTGAAAAACTAAAACTAAAACACAACTATAGTTGGTGAGAAAATTAGAAGATTTTGTTAAGAAACAGCCGAAACATCAAAATTTAATAATCAAATATTTTTCTACTGTATAAAGTAAATACATAATATATACTTATATTACCATTGTCTTTTTTAAAATTAATAATAATAATAAAAAAATTTCATATTTCATTATAACTCGAAGTTTTGACTTAATTTTGGTAAATTCAAGTTAGGTATTTCAAAGCAATTTTTATCTCCCTTCAACTTCAAGTTATAGCGACTCAACTGTATATTTATATTTATACAATAAAATATAATATACCAACATATAGAAAAACACACAAACACACATACATACAGTGGTTAAAGTGGAATATATTTGCAGGGAAGACTATAGCTAATGCAAAAAAAGGCGTCCCCTGAACCAGTACCGTAATATATTTTTTTTTTAATTATTATTATTATTTTATTAAACGCCAATCGGCAATTTTACATAATACATAGTTATAAGGTACATGTGTATAGATAGGGTACAATAGACTATAATACATTATTAATATGTTATTAGATAATTACAAAGAAAAAATAATACAATATATAAGTACTTATAAAAGTTAAACAAATATTTATAAAAAA
>JAIPRL010005583.1:10217-31317 GCA_025469235.1 Pemphigus obesinymphae
ATATTATGTACAAAAGAACAAATTCAGTCTCAACTTTTAATTAAACATTTAGAAATATAAAGGGGACTATATACTAAAGGGGACGCCAAACTTAAGCTAAGCAAAGAAAGGGGACGCCGTCCCCCTCACTTTAACCACTGCATACATATGAAAATTGTCTTCATTTTTTATTTTTGTACAAATATGATTGAAAATATAAAAAAAATATCTTAAAACACCAGGGTGATTCCAATGTAAAAGCATAAGCCACTCCATTGTGTGATGATGCCACGCAGCCTTCTTTTTCAAGCTCTACCATATCAATGAACCAACATTAACAAATTTTAGTACTACTATTAATTATGATTTTTTTTTTAAGTATTTCAAATAAACAGAATAATTATAAAAATTCAATTTTCAGTATGCGCATGAGGGTCTCAAATAAATGTTTCAACACCCGAAATATAACAAAATTTAAAATGAATCAATTTGGAGTTCTTCAAATTTTAATTAATTTAAAAATGATCATTATTTTGTACATACATATATGTCATATATACACTACCGTTGAAAAGTTTCTGAATGGAGATATACGGGGTAAGTAGTATGTTTTGCAGACAAGGCCCATACCTCAGAACCTCTGCCTTACATAAGGCAGATCCACCTACCTCTTCCCCATCCATCTAAGCGTCCTACCACTTACCTCTACCTATTTTACCATATTCCATGGACCCACCAATGGGCAACTCTGGTCGCAGCAAGCCGGTAAAACCACAACCTTTCTCCATACACTAGGGATGGGCTAAATATAATAGTATTTTTAAAACATAGATGTTTGAGTTCAATACATCGATTATTTTCATTCTATTAATCGATATAAATATGGATTTTTTTTTTATATATACAATATTATGATTAGAGCACCTATATTATATTGATGAAATCAATTTTTCATTGATAAATTCATGTGCTAAACTGTTTATAACTGCCTGCTAAACTAAATTAATTTACTAGAGAATAAAGTAATATTTATATAATCAGATGTACAACACATGGCAAAACTAGTGGAAAAAATGATTGGCTTTTTTATGTTTTTTTCTGATAAATCAAAGTTATTAATATTTTAAAAGTCAATGTATGACTAATAATAATATATAATAACTAATGTATCGATACATCGAATATCAATGTTCAAAATATTTTACCCATCCCTACTATAAACTATCCCTCTATTTAAACATTTGGTACTCGTATGTCACCATGTATATCCCTGTCCAAAAATTCTTCAACAGTAGTGTATATATCAATATACATTTGAACATCATTACGAGTTATATATAAAAATAATACATACTATTATTACAGTATACACATAGTTATTAAAGATATTAGCCCAATCAAATTAAAAATAAACAGATACCAGTACAAAAAAATTAGAGACAAGCTGAATTTTTGCATACATTTCAATTGTATTATTGTAAATAACATGTAGTAAAAATTTCACATTATTATCATGAAAGCTTCAAAGGTTATTTGAGGCCAAAGGTCATGAAAATGAACTTTTTGTAAATAATAATTCTCTACAAAAATAAACATACATTTTCTGAGTACAAGAGACCGTTCTTTTGATATACAGCTGGCCAATGTGTATTTTTTGAAAAATATGATTTATTTATTTAAAAAAAAAAGAAAATAATTTTCAATAAAAAGTATATTTATAAAAAATTATAAAATATTTGTATATATTAATCAAATAGAATCAAACTATATATTATTATTTGTTATTATATATTATATATTTTATAATAAATAATTTTATAAATTGCTAAAGACGGACCAAATAATTTTTTTAATTTAAAAATGTACCTTTACTACCTATAATAGGTATGTTTGAATATTATTTATTTTTATGTATTTATTTATTTATACATATATATAATAAACGCCAAACAGCTTTTTACATGATAAAGTGTAGTGGAGAGAAATATATATATCAAATACTTAAAATTATCAGAAACACGGCGTTTTTTTTAGGGGAAATGTGAGGGTGCTTCATTAGCAATATGCATAAGACCGATTAATGGGGAGTTAGAATGATAGTTTGAATTGAAAAAAGGAATGTGGAAGTTAGTACAGGAGCGAGTGGAGCGAGCAGGTTTTTTAAATTTAATAAGAGCGAGAATGGATGGGCAGTCAACACATCCCGAAAGGATATTTGAAAGGAAATTGAGATTAGTTTGGTGCCGGTGGTCAGCCAGACTGAGAGTTCTTCTAGGACTGGAGTGTAGTCATGAGGAGGACATTGAATATGAAGCGCAAAAGCAGCCAGACGTAAATATTTTCTTTGTACTCTTTCGAGTGTTATTTTATGGGAGAATGTGACTGGGTCCCAGATAACAGAGCCATACTCAACAATTGGGCGAATAAGGGAACAATATAGGGATTTTTAAGAAGAAGAGAGGTAAAATTCACGGGATATTCGAAAAATGAAACCAAGAAGTTTAAGTGCTTTACAACACCGAATCTCAATATGTTTGCCAGGACAAAGTGTCTGAGTAAGGGTGAAACTAAAATCAAGAACGGAATCACCAGCTGAAGGTAAAGGAAGGTCGTGAATGAAATAGGTATGGTTTATACCTATATATTATATATTATAAGTTATAGCTTATACTTAGGTATAAAAATGCATGTAGGTATTTAATATAAATTAGGCAGAATGTATTGAATTATGTATACATTATAATATGTACACATATTTATAAGTAGTCATAATATTTGTTATAAATTAAATAATACAATCTATTTAAAATGATAATATATAAATTAAATTAGTATAATATCATATTATTATGTAAGGAACAAAAATTTGAGTATAACTGTAATTATAAAATGAATAATATATATATGTTATTTTTGGTAGGTACATATTATTATATGGTAATTTTTTACTACTTTTTATAGTTTTGACTTTTGAGTAATTTTAAAATCAATTTTTGGTATTCCATTATTTATTAGGTATATTATATTTTATATAAATATACAACATACCATCTCAATTCGTGAGTAAAATTACTCCTACTTAGTTTTGGTTTAGTTTTTTATCTCCCAGGAAAATTTAAAATTTAAAATTTAAATATTATTATTAATATTTATTAAAATCAAAATATTTAGTACCTACTCAGTATATAAAATACCTTTTTGTCATTTATTTAAACTTAATACATTATTATTACATTAGTAAATTATATACCTAATGTGTTATTACTTTTTATAATCAAAGTTAATATATATTTTGTAAGTAGTGGTATTTTAGGAAAAAGTGTGAATACCGGCCAAAGATGTATAACAATGTATCGATAAATTAGAAAAATTATACAATAATTGAAGGGACTTGTAAAAACCAGCTTCAAAAAAATAAAGAACAAACATTTATTTACAAATTTGACTATTTATTAGATTGTCAATTTATATGTTTAGAAAAAAATAAAAATATTTTAATATCACAAAGAAAAAATGGGGGTAACCTAAATAACTGGTATTGATTAAGTTTTTGTAAAAAACCAAATCAATAAATACAAACCAGGATTAAATACTTCTATTTTAGAAAAGTACCGGGTTCTATAGACAATATCTTGAAATTTTATTTAGATCAATTAATCACATTATAAAGAAGACTACTAGAAATAACAGTAATTTTTTTTTAATGGAGTGATTCTTCAAGATATATAATTTTAAACCACAGGAGCAATACACCATGCTCCATGGATATCAAAAGTGCATTATAGCATGACAAATTTTTATTTTTTGTGAAGATGAACTAAAAAGAGTATAATTCAATTTCAAGTATACATATTTTCCTAATTAATTTGTATGCCAAAGATCGATTTAATGCACCTATTGCTCCTTTTTCACCATGTCAAGATTTGAAATTCTAAGTCTATACAAATAAAAAAATATTGATGAAGAATCGAAAAATACTATTAAAAATTTGTAAGCCATCTATGGAAAGTATTTTTTGATAAACATATTTTTTGTAAAACAAAAATTCAAATAAATAAATCTAATTGTATAAACAGCTATTTAATAGAAGATTTAATGTCAAGTAAAACTATATGATTTTTCAAACGTTTAAATCAATCTTCATTTTATTAGATGCTTTACATTGGATAATTTAGAATATTGCAAAGATAAACAAATAGTGAATAGTTTAAAAGTAGTAAATGATACTACAGAATGTGTGTGCTGTAAGATTAATAGAAGACTGATCTTGATTATAATAATAATTATGATAATAATCTCGTATACTCGATTAGGTATAATTCTCATATGTGCACGCACAAGTTATTAGGCAGTAAACAATTTAAAAATTAATTTTTCATTTAGCGTCTATATAGACCAAATAGCCTAGTAAAATTAAAGGTACTTATGATGTTCCAATTTTAATTTTGAAAATATAAAGATTCTGCAAGTTTTTACTAGAGAATATTAGAATAATTTTGTCATATTATATTTTATTTTTATATGACAACGATTTGAAAATTAGAGCATTTCTAAAAATGAAATACTCTTTTAAAAAATTGTTATATTTTGAGGTTTAAGTATATTATAGTATAACCGGTCAAGTTTACCTGCGCTCTCAGGTAACGTTATACATCTGATCATATCAGGGGTAACTAAAATATTAATTGAACAATATGTAATATATCTACAATATGCAAATTTATATTATCATGGATAGTATTAGGTAAACAGAATTTTGCAGGCTGTGAATACTCAAAACACCTAATAAAAAGTAACGTCGACAACATACCCCAGTGCTTCTGCAATTTTAATAACCACTACAAAAATTAAAAATGTAAAGGTCGCAAATGTCTAGGGTAATAATAAAACATTAATAATTATAGAACTAATACTACTATTATATATATACTCACATCTCTATCACATCCGTTTACCGAAGTATTTACATTATATTTCCTCAAAATGCGTTGTCTTGATACTTCATCCTCTTCAGCACTCTTCATCATCAGGGATACAAGTTCTGCATCTTTATGAAAATCTGGGTGTTTGGTGTTAATGTATGCCAGTTCAATAGCTACCAAGTTTTCCACCTTTGAGACATAATAAAATAAACATGATTAATTAATATTATTATCATTATTATTTGTCACAGGGCTAAAAAAAAACCACCATTGAATTTGTTGTTGGCAAACGTCTACGCAATAATTGTGTTACAACATCTACAATGCTCTCGTGGAGTTTTGGGAATCTTATCATTTCTTGTTGAGACTCGATACCACAGTGTTGTATCATACGCTGCATTTCCTCATGCACAAGTTCTACACAACGTAATGATGGTTCTTCAAGGCGGCGTATTTGTCTCTTAACCAATAACTCAAAGGATACTTCAGGAACAAATAATGCTGGTCTGGGACCAGTAGCATTCCGTATTGCAGTCAAAACGTCCATTTTGGATAAGCCAGTTAGTGGATGAATGGAATCCAATACTTTACCAAACGTTTCATGGAATATGTAGCATATTCGAGCACCACCACATCTAAAAATAATATGATTTAATTGTATAAATCAACAATATAATCTATAATAATCTATAGGTTACAGTTCAGTTGTTTCAATATTCTTGGAGGTACCATCAATTGTTGAACAATATGCTGCAGCAAATTTTGTAATGATCTGCAATAGTGTTTGGCTCTTATCCGATACATCATCACCAAATGAATACAAAAGCGATTGAAACTGTGAAACCATAACATTCACTCTTGTCTGAAAATAAATTCATAGGAAAAATTAATGAACAAATAAATGTTTACAAATTAATGTACTATATCTTTTATTATAGAATATACAGTCTTACATCATAAAAAGCCACTATTTTTTATTATTTTAGAAGTAACCATACATAATAATTATATTGTTAAAATCAAGTAGATATCAATAAGTTTCATTATTTTTAAATAAAAATTATTTAAAATGGAGTCTGAAAATTAATTCATGTCAATACTAATATAAGTATATTTTACTGTTCCATTGACTTGTGTTACCTTTATAAAAAACTTTTTACCTTATCAGAAAACATAAGTAAAAAATATTTATACAAATACACTGTTCTGATGACACAGCACCAATTACATATTATTTAACAGGTCTGTCAATCGTAAAAACCAGGATTCTAAATTCATGAATTATGATTAATGCTAGTTCTCATGTCTTATTTATGACATTATTATCATATTTATTATTTTATATCCATTTCAGTTTTTATAAATTTTAATGTACTGTAAATTAATTTAAAATGTATTATCAAAATATTGATTTTAAATACATTAAACTGTTTAGTGAGGTTCATGTTTAAATTTCAAATGTCATTAAATACAGTGAATTTATATGTACCAAGTGTTTATCTAGCAAAACAAGTATGATATAATGGAAAAAAATTAATGTTATATTCCTAGAATTGTATTGTATCTTTATCTTCTTATTTTTAGTATACAACCTTTAAGATCTTGTTAATCAATACATTTCTTGCACTTCTCTCTGTTCATTGCCAATTATCTCTAGGCTTACTGTTTTCCATTTTACCTAATCTTCCAATCTTTTTCTTGAACGTCCCAAGGGTCAGTTCCTTTTGGCATACTATTTTGAATCATATGCATCATCGTTCCTTCTTTCCCTCCTACATAATGGACCCACTAGAAACATCTCTTTCTAAATTCATATCAGGCATATAGTACAGCTGTTGAGGTAAGTCGTTTTTTTTTTAATCTCCATTCTCATTCTCCAGTCCCTTCATCCCGATAGCACTTGAAGATTCTTCCTCTTGAAAATTTAAGTAATGTCCAAATTTCAAATCCATACAATACTACCGGCCGAATTAGAGTACGGTATAACTAAACCTTTAGATATTTTGATATCATTCTTGCTTTTAGTAATATAGTTAATCCATAGTAACATTTATTCCCACCTTTCAGCAGTTCCTTTGTTTCTTTGCGTCAATATTGAACCCAGGTATTTAAATTTCTTACTCTCTTGAACCTATATGCGTCTACTTCCAAATGTGTGTGTATGTGATCTGGTATCTCTTTTCTTTGTAATATTATATATTCAGTTTTATCATTTATTTCCTGTCCCATTCGCTTTACTCATTTCTGTGACCAATATTCTTTCTGTTAGTTCTGAATAAGGTTATTCTCTCCTAAAAGCATTATATCATCTACATAGGCCAGTATTCCCAATCTTCTGTTACCCAATCGTATTCCATGTTCCTCTGTGTAGCTTTTCCAAATTACTTTCTCTAGTGCTATATTGAATAATAATAAAGCACCCCCTTGTTTTAATTCAGTTGTGACTTGTGCATCTTGTAATTTTAATCTTGATTTATATATGTAAAATGCTTGCTGCTTTTATTAAGTTAATTAATTTCAGTGGTAGACTGAATTGTTTTAGTAAGTTTAAGAGAGAGTTACTATGTATACTATTATATACTTTCTGAGAGACAATGAATAATATATATATATATGTCAATAATATCTTTTGAAATAATTGCCTCAAAATCCATATTTTGTCTAAACCCAGCTTGATACTCTCCTAGAAGCCCCTCTGCCCAAGGCTTAATTCTACTCAATAGGCAATTGGACAAGATTTTATATGTAACATTACGTAGAGTTAATACTTAACAGTATATATATAACAGTGATTCCACTGTAATTATTCCAAATTTGCTTATCTCCCTTTTTGTCTAATAGATATTATATTAACACCGTTCTCTACTTCTCCGAGATGATTTTTTTGTCTAATTTCCCTTATCAACCCATGAAAATAATCTATCATTTCATTGCCTATATTCTTCAGTATTTCACCAGTGATTCTATCTCATCCTAAAGCTTTATGATTTTTTTAAGAGATTTATTTGAACTGGGATTTCCTCTCTGCTCGGGGCTGGACAATTCGTACTTTTGGATTCCTGCTTCTCAAACTGGAAAAGGCTATCCAGTTTGTTACAATTTAGCAATTTACTAAATTATTCCTCCCATTTGAATGTAATTTCTTATTTCCTTGAATATGATTAATGTTCCATCATCAAATTTTTCAAATTGCTTGTAATCGTGGCTTAATGAGTACCTTTATATACAAGTTTCTTGTTTTGTGGCTATTATAGTCTTATTCTGCCTTAAGGCATATTTTGTAAATATTTTCTTTTTTACATCTTAATGCATTATTTGTCTTTCTTTGTCTGGTTTTGTATCTTACTAATTTGCTATATTCTTGGTGTCTGACAAACCTCTATCTCTCGCTTTGTTCCTTCTTTCTATAGCTTTCTCATATATTGAATTAAGTCTAGTATTTTTCAATCTTTATTTCACTGCGGTTACTTGAATGATACTACTTATGACCTAAATTTGATCTACTTCCCTGTTATTTTTATCCAATTGCACTTTTCTGATATTTTCTCTTACTCCTTAATGAAAATTCTTGAAGTTCATCAACAATATGTCAAAACTTTCTATTTTTCCTTTATTAGATTCTCCTTTTCTTTTACCTTTTAAGGTCACACACAGATAACCTACTACTAGTAAATGGTCTGAATCATTATCTGCTCCATGTGTCGTTATTATTACCAATATAAGTACCATATAGTATAGTAATATTAGTATTAGATACATATACCAAGTACCTTTACATTGAAGTATTACATTTATTAATAATTGTTACATTTTTATATAATTTTGCAAACAATATACATATTTTAGAATTTACTTTTAAGTTCGGCAAACAATCTCGAATGTGGTGCATGAGAAGTCTGTTAAGTGTTTTAGTCAGATATGGAGTACCATTGCGATTGGCCAAAGAAGGATATTTCCTTTGCAAAAAATATGATTCATCTTTAAGAGCGTTGGAAATAGACTAAAAAAATTAAAATGTAATATTATACTAAAAATATATAAATCAATATAAAATATATATTATACTTTGTTGTCATTTATATCTTGTTGTGATCTATTTACAACACCAATTATTCCAAGTTTAACAGGAATAACACGACCACATAGTATATCAACAGCATCAGTACCTGCAACAGTATTGTTAAAAGTAAAAGAAAAAAATGTATGTGCAAAACACTGATTTACCAGCATCCATTAAATCAAGTTTGGTAATCACAGCTAGAGTTCTTTTTCCTTCAGGATCTACTTCTTTTGATAATTTTAAACTTTCACTCGTCGACATATCTGTATTAGCAGTACTTACTGCTAGAATTATTGAGTTTGGATTTTGAATATACTTTATGACCAAATTTTTTACTTGAATTTCAATATCTTCTGGTTGGTCACCTACAGGAACCTAATATTTCAAATAATTTTTGTAAAAAATACACACATTAAATTTTAAAAATGTATTAAATCAATATCTACTTTAGTTATTCCAGGCAAGTCCACGAGTGATAAATTTAAAACGTGAATGGAATATATTTTCAGACTAATAGGTTCTGGGCATATTCCTTTATTTTTGCCAGCAACCTTATTAGTCTCAGCTTGTATTTCTTCTCGTATTTCATTGAAATCTTTGAAAACTTTATTTTTACAATGTAGAAATTCACCCCATTCTTCCAAACTTGCAGTACCTATGAAAATATTTAAACTATTAAACAATATTGAAATATAGTAACAATCAAGTACAAAAAACAATATTAATACCATTTTCGGCACTTCTATGTTCTTTATCATTTAAAGGACAGTTAACCAACTGAAGTATTAAAGGACATCTGGTAACAATTCCAATGCCTCTAGGCAAAAAAGATCTGCCAACAATACTTTCAATTACTGAACTTTTACCGGAACTCTGAGGAAATAAAATAAAACATTTTATAACATTATATTCAATTTAATAACCAAATAGATAGGTAATCATTATTGTTTTATTTTGTATAAAAATATTGTAAATAATGTATTATATACAAATTAAATTAATAAAAATATTTACATATTATGATTAAATTTTATAACTAAAATTAAAATGACTAATAAAAAATTATTTAATTGTATTCTAATCCATATTTTCTACAATATTGATAAATTATCAAATCAAATATAATCAACACCTATTCTATTATCATATTTATAATAAGGATGTAAAACAAATCTTACCCCGATACAGTTGTTTCTAGATAACTTAGCACGGTAAAGGCAGCACAAAATGAAATATATCAGTAATTGTATCCCAAACTCAGATGTTGTGATAGTTTTTTGTGATAGATGTAAAAGTTAACAACATCGGGCGCCAGGATTAACTGACAAACAGTGATCATGCTGCCCCCACTATGCCTAGTTATCTGACGGTAACTGTATTTTCCAATTACTCTAGCTACCACCCACATTTTATCACAACCATCCAATTCACACAAAATATTTGATTACAAAGAATAATATAGGTTTTCAGACATAATCAGACTATATATTATATATTTTTTCTTTAACTTATTTTGAAACTTAAAATTAAAATTTTTTAATTATATATTTAACATTCCAAAATAAAAATGCTATTGATTTTTTTCAAGAGCAATATGTATAAAATTATAATTCAATAATTTATTTTATTTTATGTGCAAAAATAATTTTAATAAAATGTTAATTTAGAATCCATAAATCTATTGTTATATTATATTTTATACTTGGTCATTTCAATAACAGGCTTGACAGCACTTAGGTATAATAGTTCAAATAAAATAGGACCAATTTTCTTAATATAAATTATAAAATATATAACTTTAATATATTTTAAAATAATTTTTATAGTTGATTAATGGGTTTTTTAGACAAATAATTATAAGGTAAGTCAATTTTTTTTTTTTCATTTTTCTCAATTTAAAAATATCATTATTATTAATTATAATCTGTACACAACTACTTGGCTTTTAAGGGGACATTAAAACTAATTCACTTCAGGAAAAAAACCCAAATATTTTTTTTTATATTAAACACCTGCAATATCATTCTTGGTATTATTCGTTGTAAAAATCAAGTTTAAATTATAAAATATAAATTTATATTTTATTTATTTATATTTATTTAAAAAAAAAAGAGACTATCATACTAGGCCTAGTATTTACATGTACTAAATAACTGCTACATTCATATTTTCTTTGGTAAAAACAAAAGTTCCAACACCAATTTAAGAAAAATAGTAATAAAAATCATAACACTAAATATAATTATATCAATTATTCCAAATCCAGTCATTTTTCTTGCCACAATATAAGATTTTGAAATGTTTATTAGAAATAAATTGGTTAAATATCTAGAAATATTTCGATCAAAAATCTAAAACAGTAGAATTTAGACACATTTTTGTAATATTTAAAAAAATTTTAATTTATGAACACTAAACTTACACCACTTGATTAATTTTGGTCAAATATCAATATCAAAAAAGGTGTTGGTCAATTTGTGATCTAACCAACTATTAAAAAACTACAGATCAACCTCTAAACTTACTGATTTGATACACTTGAAGAATTTCTTTAGTCAAAAATAATTAACAATTTGACTTATGTTTTTAAATTTTTTTTAAATATATTTCAATAACAAAAAATATAATGATATAATTATTATTGAATGGATTATAATTGACTTTTTATTTTTGAAAAAATATGATTTTAAATACCCAATTTTTTCTTTTTAGTATTTCATTATTGTACTTAAGACATTTTTTGAGAAAGTAAAAGTAGTCATTATGAATTTGATTTATAAAATATTCCTATTTTAAATTTTTATAATTTTTAGGACTAGAATAGTAATGTTACTTAATAAAAATTTTAATTTTATAGTATACGAATTGGTGAAATTAATGTTAATTGTTAAATTACATTATCTTTTTAAAATATTGTTTAAAATTTTACAATTCAAAAGTTGATTCTAAAAATCAAATTTACAAAATTACCTATCTATTTACAACTTATTTTAAATTCCTGACAGTTTTATTAAAGTCAAAATATTTTAATTATACACAAGAGCACAATTATTAAAAAAAAAAATCAATACATTGAATAGAACAAAAGTACAATTGTAAAATATTACTGTTACACCCTAATACATCTTGTACATATAAATATATTCAAAATACTTCATTATTTTAAATATAATATTAATATCAAACTACACAGAATTATGAATTTTAAAGCGTTATATGTATATAATATTTATTACATATATGTAAATTTGGAATTTTTTCTGTGATTTATATGTAACAGTAAAATTAGGTTTTATATTTTCAATTTCACGAATAATAGGTTGATTTTTTATGAATAGTGACCATATAATAATATTAATGAGAGTATAATCTATGATGTATTAAAAATTTGGTTTTTATAAGTATAAAATAACACATTTATTAAATTATTTAAAATTATAGACATATTTTAAACAAATATTTAGATTACAATTTAATTTATTAAAAATATAATATAAATATTTTAAAACAAGTACCAGATTTCACTAAGATGTGTGTATGTCAGATAGACGACTGAGTCAAGTATAAAGTCTTTTATTAAAATTACAATTTAAAAAATAGTGATGCATTTTTAATATCTAAATAGGAAAGAAAAGCAAAATTGAATGTTTAAATCATTAATACTTACCTACCTACTTAATAAAATCAATTAGGTATATAAATTGTCTATAACATAGGTACCTCTTCATTTTTATTAAAGGAATTTATTATTTAATTTGTATATTAAATCACGTCTCAAACAAGAGAATAGGTCTTTTTAAGTATTTAAATACTTTCACACAATATTTAGAATACTGTTTAAATAAAAAATTAAGAAAATATTTGAAATTCAAATATTTTAAAAAATAGTTCAAAATCACATAATACAATAAAATTTTACAAAATTATAATTTCCATAGAATACATACTTAGCAGTCAAATTAAGTGTTTGGGTTTTATTATATTTTATATAATATAATGTGATATAGATATAATGCAATATAATGTAAATTCAAGTTATTTGGTGACTGTAGATATAGTATATTAGTACCTATATTATACAACAATTAGCCTAGTAACTGTTGAACAAAATATCCCAAAGTTGACATGAAAAAAAACATTAATCATTAATATTATGTAAGTAAAATATCTACTGAAATTATTGGTTATTTTTAATTTGACCAGAAAGTAATATATGTAAGTGTATAATATGATATAGATAACTATAACCTACACTTATGTGCCAATATTATACTACAGAATTTTTGTGCTTAGTTACAAGTACGGATCGAAAGTCTAATAATTAAGTCACACGGTGACCTATCTGAAACTCAATCATGGAAGGAGCTTTTTAAAAATTGTAATGTACTTACCCCCAAAAAACAAAAGAAAGCACTACCCCCTTGCCAAAAAAAAAATGGCTGTTTTTTTTTATAAACATTTTTATTTTAAATTTAATAAATACCTACATTAATTATAATACTAAAAATAAAAATAAAATCCAAGGGGGAGCGAAAGGGACATGCATCCTTTTTAAATTCTAAAAAAAATATACATATAGGTACACTTAATTATATACTTATAATATGTTATATAGACATCATTTTAGACAAATAGGTAGATACCCACAAAATCAATCAAGGGTATACACCCCCTCTCCATAAAAAATGTCTAGATCCACCCCTGGATTACAAATGTTATATACCTAAGTGATATATTTTTTCATAATAATCGTGGTAATAACTAATAAACAATAACCAAATAAAACAATAAATACTTCAATAATACATCTTACCAAAACCAAAAGTTAAGTATAATATTTAAAAAACAAAAAAACAGTGTTTCATGCAACAATTTAGGATCAAATTCCAAAGTGTACTTTAAATTTTAATGTTGAATATATAGGTATAATAATTGTCCATATATACTGTACAGATACCTATTAATAAATATCATATTTTATAACCCATTAATAAAGTTTGACATTTACAAAAATATTATTATAGACTATAATTATTTTAATTAAAGCTTTTTTTTTTTCCATACAAATTTTTTAATTTTGGCTTTTTTCCACTAGATTTAAACTTGAGTTTTTTTTTTTTTGTGGACTTTTTTCCTTCGGCCTATGTTTCTGTTACCCTTTAGAATATATGATTATTTTTGATTAATGAAATTCCTAACCAAAAATTTTTAATTTTTAAAACATGAAAAAACCATCATAATAAAACTTTTAAACACCCATTTAAATGTTTAAAACAAAAGGTTTTTTACAGCCCTACCTACACCAATACCTATAATGCATTTTCCTATTTATATAAAGAAACTAGGAAATGAGGCCTCCTTATTAAAACTGGAATTAAAAATATTCACGAAGTCATAGAGTAGGTACCTATATATACTAAACTATAGACTAAAAATATACTAAAGGTGGCCTTATATCCTTATTACTACTTTTTAGAAACTCTGATTACAATACAAATATAATAATTATTAATACACTCTTAAATAATAAAAATAAATTATCTATGGAATCATAGAAAATAACACAGCTAAAATCCAAGGGAGACTATCCATCCATCGCCCTTCCACCAAATATACGCCACTGAAGTCACATTTTAATTATATGCAGCTTCTGTCATATCCATAAAAGACAGAGTGTTTTAGAAACTAAATATTTTTATTACCTAATATAATTATTTTTACTAGCTTTTTTTTATGAAAAATAAATTATAATCTTAATTATCTACTGCAGAGTGTATCATCAATGTTCCAGATGTATGACTTAACTAGAAATAAGTTGTATTTCATTCTGATATTTGGGTACATTTTAACTATTTTTTTAAATTAAAAAAAAATCTTACTACTGGACATCCCTGATATTAATATTAACAAGCCAATGACTTAATACTAATTCAACTTTAATAAAATATAATATTATGAAATTAAAAATATATTGATAAATAATAATAATAATAAAATAATAATTATAATATTATTTATATTTTATATATATATACAAGGCATGTCCATAAATAAAAAGTGCTGATTTTGTACATTTAAAATAAAATTTATTTTTCCCAAAAAAATTACAGGAATATATTTGTATATATGTCAACTATTTTTGACATAGTCGCCATCCCTTTCAATGAACTTAGTGTGACGTGGGATCAACTTTTTGATGCCGGTGTCGAAAAATTCTCCCGCTACCTCTTAAGGTAGCTTCTACTCCACTTCATGACTTCAATCCTTACTTCAGCATCGTTAAAAAATTTTTTTTACCAATTAACATCTTTAGGGAGGTGAACAGGAGATAATCTGAAGGTGCAAGGTCAAGAGGAAATACATTGAGTGGTTCAAAACATCCTATCAGAACGACTCTAAAATTGGCTTTGTGACATTCACTGTGTGGGACTGAACCTTGTCTTGCAACTTCCTCCTTTTGTTCCAAGTCACCCTCCTCAATGTTTTAGGGTGTTACAATATCCCTTCGAATTGTGAATCTCTAGTTACAGTAACTCTCTCCTTAAAATAAAAATTCGGTCAAAATGATTTTTTATTGTAAACTAAACTAGAAACCATGATTTTTTTCACGAACACATCAGTCAAAATTGATGGTCTTCTGCTTCTCATTTAGACATGAAGTGGGTATGCAGTTGTGTTTTTCTAACCTTCATTAATCGAATAAGAAACATTTTTATTTTGAGACATTTTATAAAATAAAATTATTTATTTTTGGGGACCAATACTGTTCGCATGCAAAATTATTATGGAGACCAATTGTCCTAGAACCAGTACATATCTATAAGTCTCTAACTATAACATTTGTTTCATTTAAATTATTTAGGTAATATTGTAAACTATGTTTTGATAATGATTATAATTAGATAAAATGTATGTTATGAAAAGTTCCAAAGGTTAATAGTAAAAATAAAAATAAATGTGAAGTATAAATTATGCTCTAAACCTATTTGTATATTTTAAATTTTGTAAGTTTTAAATATTAAAATTACCTACATATTTATGTAGGTATTCAACAAATGAAATAAAATCTATAGGCAGTGACATGACTACCTTTTGTTTATTTATTTATTGTTAAATACAATTCTTAAAGAAAATACATGGGTACATAAATGTGTTATTTTTTACCATTCATGGAATTTGCCAGTTATTGACCATTCAAAACATATTACCCCAACAAACAACTTTTGTACTTTTAATGTTTTATACATGATTTTTATTATTATGGTACTTCATTGTCGTAAATTAACATTAGATACCTATTATTTTTAATTTAAGAGATTTCATATATGATAATTTGATTAGGAACCTATTTATTATGAGTCTAATTTATGACTTTACCTACAATAGATATTTTCTAACAAATTATTTTCATAATTAAATTTCATGTATACTCGGAGCACATTAAGAGCGTACCAATTTCCATCCCGCAACCTTCCTAAAGTCAAACGCATGTATAATTATGAACGTGGCAGATAAGTTTTCGTCTGAAAACGGGGTACACTCTTTACGTGTTCCTAGTATATATACTCATAGTAAAAAAAAATAAAAGTTGGTATATTCGTTTGATAACAGTAGGTACACAGTTTTCATCATGGGTTATTATCCTAGACAACAAATATAAATTCAAGTAACGTCATGTGTACCTATTTATTTTGTGTTTATATAAAATATAAAATTCAAAATCTAATATACAAGCCAATAATGCAACATGATCTGTACCCCGTTTGCAGTGTGTACTTTAATGCACAGACCGAATAAACAAAAAGTCAAGATTAACTACCCGCACAAACTATAACAAAAATGTGATCTCGAGTCGAGCACGCTTCTCTTTTACGCTTTTACTCTGAGTAAGTATAGCAACCTAGGTAACATATTTTATTTTATCCCCATGATTAAATGTATTCTAAATAATGAGTACCTACTAGGTTTATTAGTTAAGATTATTAACCAATAAAGCTAATCTCATATTAATGTAATAATATTATTATAATACGCTGATTTTAAAGTCAATATATACCTATTATCACATCAATACACCTATAGCAACAATTAATATTTAGTGAAAATTTTTAGTCTAGCATTATTATTATTTTCTAAAATGTATAACAAAAATTGATTTTATCAAACCAATAGCCAATATGTAGTTATCTAGTTATCAAGGTAATTTCAATGGTTTTCCCTTATTCATAGTAAATTACTAAAAAATAAAAAATTATCTCTCTAAATTACTAATTTGATAAAATCACAAGACTCTACATCTACTTCAACTACCCATACATTATATAAGTAGATGCATGAAAAAAACATTGTAAAACCAATACATTTCTCACTACACTCAGTCTAAAAAAAAATACCTGCAATACATAATAGTTTATTAATATTAATACTGACATTTTCCTTATTGGGAAACATAATATGTTAGCAAATTATGTCAATCAAGGTTGTTATTATTTATTAAGAGTATTGTACAGTGGCACTAAAAAATCAATTAATCGCCAACAGTGGTTTCAAGTTATGCTATAACTAATAATTAAATCACTGATTCATTCATTTAATGAACAGCAGTTAAAGGAGGTATGTGCAGTCAAACACATAACTATAAATACACAACTCGATAAAGTAATCATTAGCCATACGTATGTCGATTTACTCTAATAATTAAAAAAAATTTAATTTTAAATTCATTACTTACATACCTACATAAAAAATTGTTAACAATACTTATCCAACTTAATATTATATAATAATTAATTCATACGATGGACCGACGTGTACCTGAGATCCGACGACAACGATCTGTGGCAGCTGTATAGCGTCGTATCCGACCGTGTTAAAGACGTCTTGCAGACGGTTGATAACCGGAATTAAAGCCTCCATTTCAAGTTGGTGGCGGCCAAGTATATATTATATTGTAGCGGACTACTGACTGAATTCCTCTTACAGGCACCGTCCAAATTCTGATTGCTCCTTTTCTTCGAGACGGGTACGTTCGCAACTGCGGTTGTCCGGTGAGCAATTCACGTTTAATGATCGTCAACTTTTAAAATCGTTAAATTCGAACAACTACGACTACGACGACGGACCGGGAAAATATATCAGTATGAGGTAAGACATACGCTTCGGTAGTAGCGAAATACTACACAGAGAAGCTCGTACAAACGGTGATCGAGTATTCAAGCGCCGCCGTCGCTGTGTGATAACGATAACGATTTTCAGCTGCTTCTGTTGTTCGCGAAAGGCCTGGCCCCGACGGGTGGTGTGACCATACGGACCACGGTTGCGGTGAGACCGTTCATATTGATAATATTGATAACAGTATGTTATCTATAGATATTATATTCTGTGGTTAACGGTAGTGATAATAGATTTTTTCACCTCCACGGCATCACCAGGCCATCTTCCGTTACCTCCAACGATGCAACGCCGCGCCGCCACACATTTTTTCAATATTTCAAAACAAGTGTGTGCATAGAATTTTCAATTTTTCGTACTGCGATGTATGCTTTAATCTTACGAATCAGTGGCGTGTTTAAGAAAAAAAATTAGAGAGAAAGGTATAATATTAAATGCCATAAATTGATGGTAACATAACCAAATCTATATATTATTTTTAAACCCAAATATTATTGATACCTACCTAATACTTTTATCAAAAATTGTTTTGTTGTAAGTTTTAAATTCTTTTCATTTAAATAATTAAAATTTTTATGTGTGTATACACTTTTTTGGGTGAAGCTTTTTGAGAAAAAAAAATTCCTTCTAGTTGGTACTTTATACATAACTATTATAAGCATAACGAAAAGCTGCGGATTTTCACAAAAAGTTGTTATATATTGGAAATTTGGAACATATTTTCTGCCATTCGGTGTATTTAGAAATTGTTTGAATTTCGCCCTTTAAATTCAACGTGTACCCACAATTCCGTCTACGTTTATATCATTGGAGCGTAACTTGTTCGGTTAAAAGCTAGTATAAAAATTGTTAACTAAGTGATGATCAGAGTGTGATAAGGAGAGTTTCGATCAATCCCCCCACCTTTAAATGTTTTTTTATATAGGGATTATCGAATTGGCTTTTTATTATTTTATTACCCAATGTCCCAATCACAGTATCATATTATTTTTCCGTCTACTGAAAATTAATTAAATTGTGCATAATTTTTATTATTTATTCAAAATATTCAAATATATAACTAAGTTGTATAACAATAAATATTAATTCTTGGTTTGTATACCGAGGGCATCACACATCCGATTTGGGGTTTTATTTAGGTAATTTTACAATATTGTAAAAAAATATTTGAAAACGGTCCATTTCTAAGGAGTTTTGTATAGGCATTTTAAAATACGCAACCACATATAATATACCTACTACAATAATTTTAGATTCTGAGCGTAGCGAGGGAGCTAGTGGTTTTACAATGATGTTTTATTTTTTTTTCTCTGTTAACAAATTTACTACCAGAAGGAGTGCTCCGATCTATACAAGCTTACATGGTTACCGGTAGCAAATTTCATCTAGTTGGTACTTTAAAGAGGTCATTTTGCGATTTTCTCAATAGTTTTATAATGCGTAAGGAAAAACTACCAAGAATTGAGGAAAAAACGGTAAATTTACGGTTTCGTCAAAACGGGAATTTTCATTTCTTCATAATTCCGAAAATAACGACTTGAAAATCTTGAAATTTTTATCCAATATTTAATTTAGTAATATATTTACGTTGATTAAGTTTTTTCTAATTTTTTTGCAATTTTGGGCTATTTATAGACATTTTAGTTTTCGCGGTTTCTAAGTCCTAAAAGAGGTAATTTTCGGTTTTAAGTTCTGAAAATTTTATACAGCATTAAATATATGTTACTCTAACTAAATTTAAAAAATCTTGAAAATCTGTATTCACAATTTTTTTTTATAGTCATTTTAATTTTTTCGACAAAATTATCAAATTTGAGGTATTTAATTCCAAATAGTTGGTAAAATGAGATTTTAAGACCTGGAAAAATTTAGTATAACGTTTTTCGTGCATTAATTTAACTAAATTTACATAATATTTTGTTCGTTTTCAATATTTTATGTCATAAACTGAACATTCAATAAAATATACTGTATAATATTATGTAGTAATAACTGTACCTACACGAAACTGAGCTATTATAAATATATCATATTACATTTTAAAATATGCATAAGATCACACTAAATCATATTTATTTCTACATTGATTACTTTTATCAAGATTTTAAATAATATATATTATAATTATTTTTGGAAAAAATAAAATCTTTTAAATCATTATATCGATATCCATTTTTAATTATTATGTTTTAACTAAGTTATGTTAAAAATTATTTTCTAAACTTATACCTATATGTTATTAATACGAAATTAGTTATGGTGACCGATGTATATTATATTTTATGATAGGTACCTATTTATATATTGATTTCGAGAAATATTTGTATGTACCTATTATAGATTTGGTTACAATTTATTTACATATACGAGTTTATAAAATATATTTAAATCATCTAAACATTGTAAACTACAGATTATAGATAATTATACATTGAATTTGTTGGTTATAAAAAGTTGTTAAACAATGCAATTTCTATATATATATTCAATACATATTATAATAAATAGTAAATTAATATATGTGATATTATTGTATATTATAATATATGTATAATATAATTTGTTCTTACATATTTGAAATATTATAGGTATACATATACAATTTGTAATTTTTGATTTTGTTATATAATTATTTTATAAATGCGTACAACTTGTTCTAATTAATATATAATAAAATAATTTATTTTTTTTTAAATACACATATTAGGTACATAATTAATTCACATAATTACACACATTCTTATTTTATCCTCTCTAGTAACTCCACTCATCCACCTTAACATTCTCATCTCAGCTACACTCATTCTCTGTTCTATCTTTCTACCTACTGCCCGACATTCCGTTCCATACATCATTGCAGGTCTCACCACTGCCTTATAAAATTTACCTTTTAACTTAATAGGGATTCTTTTATCACACAGAATACCTGACGCTTCTCTCCACTTTGTCCATCCACACTTAATCCTGT
>JAIPRL010005584.1:0-31316 GCA_025469235.1 Pemphigus obesinymphae
GATTATTTTTTCGTAGGGTGTGATGTTATCTTGTATACTATTTAAAAATCTCTTAAAAAATTCCATAAAGTGCAGAACACATTTCTTAGTGTCTATTATAAGGTTTCCCTGATCGTCCTTTATTATTAACAAACTTGCTTTATAACCTTGTTTTATGTATTTACATTTCTCAAAAAATAATCTCGGATTCCTTTTGTATATTTCAATATCCTCTATCAGTTTCTTTTCAGCTGTATACGATATACATATTATTATGTAATTACAATTGAAAATTGTATATTACTTTATTATTGTTATTTATTATTTGGTACAGAAAAATCATAAGTAGTCATGATTATGAAAATGTACTAAAAAAACGATATATTTATGAACTTACATATACATATTTGTATATTTATTTTCTTAACATAATATAATATAAATAATTAATTTGTACGAAAAAATGAGTTACAAAATATATACCTATTACATAAAATAATATGATTAAACAATTATTTATTATTATTTGTATTGTTCGTATATAATAAAAATATATTTTATGAATTTAAATATTCAAATAACTTAGAAATTGATCAAATACAACCTATATAGTAAATTAAAATTAAAATTGAAGAATTAATTTATCGCTAATTATAATCATATAAATGAACAGTCAATAAAATAATTTGTGTTCTTACGATAAAATGCATCCAGATTTTTCTTGAAAATTTCTGTTACCTTTTTCAATGGCCAACAACATAGTATGAAAGACGTTTGCGGCACACTGTAAAACCAAGACAATATAAATGTTTAGGCTTGTAATAATTGGATGCAATAAAAATTAAATATAATTAATATCAACAAATTTTTTTTTATTTGTATTTACCTCAGGCTGCTTGGCTGAAGCTTCAACATATACCGTTTTCCAGGAATCAGCTAATCTGTGGCCCTCTTCTTCACTAATAACACGTTCTGCATCCAAGTCATTTTTATTTCCAACCAATATTACGGGTACACTACACAACCAAATTGCATAAATATAAAGATAATTATAATCAACAAATAATAAACTACTTACTGAATATTTCCAGTCATATCTAACAATTTATTATAGATAATTTGGATGATTATAAATGATTTTAATGATGTAATACTAAACACCAATATATATCCATGACAGCCCAAAAAATGTTGCGTTGGCAATATAGAGTACTCATCTTGTCCAGCGGTGTCAATTAATATCATTTCATATTCTTGATTGTTCAGAACAGTCTTCTTCACGAATGCTGTGAGAAACAATAATGATATTATATATAATGATATAATTTCATTTTTGTGTTAGGTAATGTCATAAATGCGGTATTACTTATTAGGATTGAAAATCAAATAGTATAGTTAGTCTAATATTAGGATGGTTATTTTTTCTTATCGCAAAGCTTGACAAGTATTACTATCAACGAAAATAACAAATTATTATTATGTTCATAATAATATGATAATAATTTATCCTAATATTATAACTTGAGTATACTTTATTATTTGTATACAGAATAGAGACGTGTTCCGTGTTTATTCTTCATAATTTATTTTTTATTTTTATCTACTCTATTTATTATTATTATTTACAAAAATTACAGTGGATCAAAGTCGTATATTGGAATTATTAGACATAGTAGATATGTTGTCTGACAGAAAAGATCCGATAGAATATTCAGAACCAACTGATAGTGAGATAGAAATTTAGTAAAATGACGACAAAGAGGTAGGCAACCTTGGTAAAAATTTTACATTAGTAAAGATAAAAAAATCAAGTGGATTCGAGAGAAACTTCCTTGTGATACACATACTCAAGGTCATAATATCGTTATGCATTTTTATCCGGTTGTTGATCAAACGCAAAAAATAAAAATGATACAACTGAATATTCATTTATATTTTTCGACAATGTATGATACAATATACATATGATCATAGTAGGGAAAGAGACGCGTTAATAATGACAGAGAAGTATTTAATAATTAGAATTAATAAGAGAAGTATTTCAATTATTTGTACAAAACTGCATCAAATGTTTTTCTCCTTCAAAGTGTTACAATTGACAAAGAATTTGTTAAATTTTAGAGTTTATTCACCAAATAAACTAGCTAAATACGCATTGAAAATATTTGTATTATTATTTTATAATGGGTTCAATAATGAATTCTGGTAGAAATTTCACAATTTGGTATACCAGTATTCTGTTAGCAAATAATTTATTGAAAGTAAGAATTACACTGGTTGATACATTGTGGAAGAATAAAAGAGAAATCCCTGACAAATTTTTACCTCACATTACTAAAGACAGAGAAGTAAATAGTAGTATTTTCGGATTTCAAAATGACCTGACATTAGTATCATATAAATCAAAGCCTAACAAAATAGTACTATTACTCTCCTTCCTCAATATGTTATGATGCAGCCTATGATCAACACTGGAAGACAAAAACCGGAAATAACGATTTTCTACAATAGAACAAAATGAGCTTTTGATACAGTGGACAAAATTGTCGCATCTTACGATGCAGAACGAAACAATCGCAGATAGTCGGTGACAATTTTTTTCCACCAAATAAATTCTGCACTAAACGTATTTTATTTACAAGCCATATATAATGTTTATTTATATTTTTAGGTATAAATTCCCAAATTTTATATACTTTTAAACATTTTTTTTAATAAAAATTTACTATGGTGTTTGAAGAAACACATACATAATATAATAAAATATATACAATTAACAGAGTCTGAATGATGGTAGAACAATAAATAATATCGTACAATTGTACCCCGTGCAACTTTTGACGTCATAAAAAATTGTGCGACTAATGGAAGGTTAAGTAAATCATTGTTTATAATAATTATTAGTTTATTATTGATTTCATAACAATAAGCAATTGTATGTAAATAAAAGTATGTAACTTACTGTTTTCAATTGTTGGATCGTAAGAGTTATTAAACTGACTTTCAACAAACTGCGTGCTCAATGAAGATTTCCCTGGAATAGTTTTGTTGGTGAAAATTAGTCAATTTACTGTAATATGCAGTTTCTGTTGATCAAATTGGCGATATATCAAAATATAACGATTACATTTTAACTAATTTTAATAAATTTCAATTTATTTAAAAGACTACTTATTATGACATTTAAAAAGTAATTTATATTCAAAGGATCGATTATTTTTAAAAATATTATTGGATAAAAAAATTATAGTTTTTAGTTTTTGGCTTTTTAATTAGCTTAAATTGTTCGCATAACGTTTGTTTGATATATTGTCCATTAAATAGACAGGTCCAAGTGAATTTGACTTTTGTGCAATTGCGCCTTCATAATTTAATTTTGTTGTTTACATACCGACTGATCGATACCCCATAATTGCGATTTTTCTTTCTTTGGTTAACATTTTCTTTAGTAGATGATTGAATAATATCTAAAACACTTTATATATAAATATTATCAAAGTAATAAATAACAAAATAATTTGTTCATTCTATCAATATATAAAAGATTCGTCTTAATAATTAATCGTTTGTAAAATTTTGTTTACGAGTCTAGAATTTAGATAGTTAATAATTATACTACAGTCAATAGACCTATGACTTATGAGTTATACAAGTTTATAGTGGGCCTATCAACTAAAGATTTTGGGTTATGTTTATTGTTTATCTAATACGCAAAGAGAATATATATCCACTTTGATAATATGTATAATATGCATCTTTTTTTTTCTCAGATCCTATAACATAGATGGAGCCACGGTACATACAATTTAATCTAACACGTTTGAGGAGTCTCATAATAAATAATCTTACAATTTTTACTCCGCATGCGTGTAATTGAACTGTACACCTCAATCAGAGTATACAATCGTGTCATAATAATAATAATTGGTGCATGCGCATAACGCATTGTAAGTTTGATTTTATAATTTCTTGCATAAATGTTTGTTTCATATTTATTGAATTACTGAGATAGGTTATCGCTTCATACATAATATATGATCTAAGTGTCTTGTACAAGACTGTGATATACTCGTATACACCGAATAAAAGATAAGACTTTTGCGATTTGCATTTTTACTGTGGTATCATGGTTGGTACCAGGGGGATGAGGAAACTTTGGGCGGTGGGCTAAAAATTGTGAATTTAGGTTGGTCATGACACCTGATGACAACAGCAGAGGCATGTATATGGAAGAATAAATAATTTTTACATAATATGTACTCATATTTACGTAAGTAGAATAATAAGTACGGGCTTAGATCAGATCTCCCGAACTATGTTTTAGGAAATTTGACTCGGTTACTATCAGTACCACATTTTAACGTTATCGCTATAATGTTTTTAATATTGGACTGTTTTCATGATTAACTAAATGTAATTTAGTTACTGAATTTTATAAACAATCAGTTTTATTAAATTAATAATTTATAACCTAACAAATGGAATGATTATTATGTTTGGTTATAGATAAGAAAGAATAACATAACCTGGTTAATCGCGAAAACACTTCTATTATTTAATTAAAATTTTTAATATTAATTTTGTAACAACTTTTATAGGGAATACGACCTTTCAAGTAAATTGAATATAATATTATAGTCTTATGGTTTTAACTAGATAGCATATTTTATGATATTAAAATTTGAAATTACTAAAATATTGATGAAAGTATTAAAAATCAACTATATATATGAAAAAATCAAATATATTTTCATTTAGATATAATGCATGCAAATCAAATATTATTTAATTTCAGGTTCAATTTATTATCAACAAAAAATAGAAGAATTAAATTAATATATCTGAAACATTGTCTTTATTAGTAAAATTATTAAATATTAAACAAAAAATATATATACTGTAACAGTACAAACAGTTATTCTAGCTTCTTATAAAGCTTAAATTTATTTGAGCGATATGTTTCATTTATTATTTCAGGCTCAAACATTGCTATCATCATCTTGTTCTTCAGGATTTCCATATCTTCCGTTTATATTTCCTAGGCTGTACCTACCTTATATTAAAATAAAAGTGTTTACTTGCAAATATTTACTCAATAATAGTTAAATATATTAATTCAAAAATAAATGCATACCTTTATGGGTAGGTGATGCTTTTTTAAAGTGTGTAGAAAGATTGGCAACAGTTGACAAGTCTGTAGCAAGTTCTATCTTCATAGGACGACCTGAATAAAATTATTTCAATCACCAGACAATCAATAAATAAAATAAATACAAAATTAACATATATTAAAAATATTACCATCTAGAGGTACATTGTTGTACTGATAAAATGCTTTTAATGCAGCATTATTTTTATCAAAAACAACACTAGCTGTTCCTAGCGATTTACCAGCCATGTCATAATGAACTGTTGCAATTTTTAACTGCCCAAATTCTTCAAAAAGTTCCTAAAATAAAAAAAATGCATTTATTAAATTAACGCTTTACACAAAACATAATAAAAATATATGTATAATAAACTAAAAAACTCACTAACAAAATACACAAAAAGGTTTATTATATATTTATATATATAGGTGTTATTTTTAAGGTACAAACTTCGAGAATAACATTTTCAAAATTCACGAGAATGCAACCAATAACCTATTTTACGTATTAAGAGTTCAGAAGTTTTAAGGGAACTTACAGTAGTTATTTCATTTAGTTTTATTATTATGTACTGTAAATCAAAATACGTCATGAGATTTATCAATCACCAATCCTCTATTTGATATGTCACAAGATTTTCATACACTATTTCAAAATATATTTATATTTTATTCAAAAAATTTTTAAATGAAAAATCCACAAAATAAAAATTTTATTTGATTACAATTTTTAAATTTGTAGTAAGTACATGCAAAATTACTTTTGAATTTTGACACCATTATTTAAATGCAATTAAATTTTAATTTATTTTGAAAAGGATAATAATAATAATAAATTATTATAAATACAACATATAATTAAATATATTTTAATTGGTTATATATATGATTGATATTTGAAAAAAAGACAATATTTCTGGAATAAAAAAATCTTTTATAAATTATATGTTAACTATAAATAGTTATAATTTGATATATTTTAGTGTGTTGATAAAAATTAACTACAAGTAAAGAATTATGTCATTGAAATATTATATGAAAAATGTACAATGAAACTCATATAGCGTACATTGTATACAGTATCATACTTTGTCTTTAATAACAATTATTTGTTTTAAATAAAATAAAACCCAAATCCACAAAAAATTTAACTTTTTATTATAAGCAAATACTGTATTTGCTTATAATAAAAAGTTAAATTTTTTGTGGATTTGGGTTTTATTTTATTTGAAATAAATTATCCACAAGTACTCAAATATTAATAAATTATTTGTTTATTACAATAAAATGGAAAACTGTATGACGTAGACGCGGAATATTGTTCAATGAAATAATTCATCGATAATAATACACACACACACTAATGATCATTTACAATTTTATACACTTACATGTGTCCTCATATGTAGTGAATATTGTTATTATATGTTGCTTATAAAGTACTCCTTAATATGGAACTGTCTTCAGCCTCTTTAATGGTAAAAGTATAATATATAAAACTGTATTTATTATACAGAATATAGATTTACCTATATAGCCTTAAAATGTGTATTATAATTCAATTTTAATTCAATAAACAAATACAAATACAGCTTATAAAAAAATTGAATACCATAGTACATAATATATATATAACTGTATGTAAACTAATTGGAAAGTCAGTAGCCCTAATTCTTGATATAGTGCAAATATTTTACTGCATTTTTTTTAAATAAAATATATGACTAATCGCTTCTCATTTTGTATGATTTACAAAAAACATATTTAAAAAAATCATCAAAAAAATATTTTTTAAAAATTTGAAAATAGCCATTTTATTGAGTTATTAATTAATAATATTTAGAAACATTTTTTGTTGGATTTAATTGATTGAGACCAATTTATAATTTGAAAAGTACAGTAAAGTTGTAGCTAAATATAGTATCTACAAGTATTAAAAAATGTGAAAAACGTAATATTTTGCTGTACTTTTGAAATTATGAATTGGTCTCACTCATTTAAAATTTAACCAATTCAACAAACTTTTTTCTCAATATTATCAATAGATAACTATAATAAAATTATACAATTTTTGAAATAATTTTTTTTTTAAATCATGCAAAAATAAAGGCATATATTTTATTTTAAAAAATACAGTAAAATATTCACACTATATCAAGAATTAGAGGTACTGACTTTCCAATTAATTTACACACTATACATGTATATAATTTGTTTTCTAAGTACCTAGAATACTATATTTAATAATATAATTAATATTAAATTTAATAATTTATATAATACCTATTTAATACCAGGGATTAAATACATTTAAAAAAAATTTCGTAACGTTTTTTATCACACGTTTAAACTTTATTTATTTTTCATGTTCATTGTTATGAATTTTTATTGAATAGAAGTGAACTATATAGTTAATAAAAAAAAAACAGAATCATCCTCATATTGCTTGTATAATAGACTGCATTTTATAGGACAGAAGAGAAAAATCCAAAAATCAGAGAGGTTGGATGTGATGAAGAATGTTGAAGAAAAGTTGGTGCGAGTAAAGAGGACACAGAAGTTAAGTGAAAATTGAGGATTAGGGTGGTCAATCATAAATTTTTGGAAGAATTGTTCTTTGTCTTATAATATATGTCTATATTATATTATAACAATTATTATAAAATTGAAAAGTAAATTTGTTTAAATTCAGAATACTTAAGAGCTTTAATTACTGACATATTAATTATACAATTTATTATTATAAGAGTAGGTAGATATTTAATTAAAAATAATTATTATTTTATACGTAAGTAAAAACAAAAACTAAAAACACATTTGCGCACTAAAAGTTTGCAAAACAAAGTCACTAACACTACATTCGATAATACGAACAGTAGATACAATTAAATTACAAGTATGAAACTTGAATTTGACTTTGGAATTAAATAGTTATTATATTTAATTAGGTGCCTAAATATATAAGTAAGCGGTGGTGTGCATTATTGTCAATATCAGTTGTATTTTAAGACAAATAAAACACGGAAACCCAACACAAAATATAAATAAACAGATAACGGTATAATATGTACCGTTTTAATAAATATATATTATGTTTTGAGATTATATGACAATAAACTTCTTGGTAGATATAGTGAAAAGTATGAATACACTGATAAATCATTACAAACAAATTTTGAAAGTAACAATATATAATTTTTACATATTTAATAGTAATATTAAAAAACAATTTACTACCTATATTTTTTAATGAAAAACGTTTTACTTTTACTGTTACTGTTATGTTTAAATGTTATTGGTTTAAAATAAATAAATATATATATATATAAATTTTATTATAAATATAATTATTTTAGGTTTCTAATAATTTTAATCAAACCTCTATGTCAGTAGATGTTACTCCAAAGTCCAAGTTTGATATGACAATTTTATTAATAGTAGAAGATAGATCATTGCTCAGTGATTCTCTTTGAGGTCTTTCATAAGTACTCACATTGTCCTGGAAAAATAAATATGTCAACATTAATGAAATAATGTATTATATATAGATATATATTTTTATCTCATTTTATTATAAATTTAGTATGAAAATAATTATAGTAAACAAAATTTAGTTTTCATAATGTAGTACCAATTTTTAAGTGTGTCTCAATATAAACTATTTTAATGTATTCTATAACATAATTATATACAATTTTAATATTTAAAAAAAGAAAATGAGTAATTGGAATTTAAGAATTGGAAGTACCTTTTCTTAGTGGATTAGATTATAAAAATAACAAAATATTAATGATATACTTACAATAATTAGATTTAAAATATTTAAATTTATCAGCCTCTTTTCTAGGTGATCGTAGGAATCAATTTTTAATATTTTTTAAAATCTTATATTACATTTTGTATATTTATTTTTATATATTTTTAAAAAAATACATACAATAAAAAAATTGGTTCCCGCAAACTTAGAAAAAAGTCCGATTAATTTAAATCTTTACAGAATTGAAATCTGTTAATTTAAAGTAGTCATAATTTTGTCAGACTTTTATGTCTAAATATTTGCATGCTGGAATAAAATATTACAAGTTATTTTATATAGTTCACTTGTACTTGAGCATGTGACCCATAATAGTGGCTGCTGATGATCATGATGTGTATGTATTAATTTGTTATTTGTATTGTATGTGTGGACTGCATACACTAATTATAATCATTTACCACGCACATACAAACTTCTTAAAAATAGCCTGTTGTATTCGCCAATTATTTATTACTACTTTACATAAAATATTAATATTCATGTTTTTTATATTTTATAGTAATTAAATTGTTTAATTTTACAAAATATAACTAGTATTTAATTTAAAACTAATTTATGAAATTAAAAAAGACCCTATATTCTAAAACTATTATTATGTACAATACTATGGAACTTATTGATTATTTACTTACGAGTAAGTTAAATAAAAATATACTATATATTTAGTACCAGATTAGTTTAACCGCAGGTGGTAATTTACAGCATGATAAAAGTAAGTGTACCTAGCACTAATTTAATATGATTAATATTATAAAATCACATAACAAAATATAACTTGCTAAAAGAATTGTATTTAATTTAAAGGATCATACAACAAAAAAAAGTGTATTTTTATTATTATGTATTATTATTAATACAAATGTGTATATAAAAAAAATGCGAAAAAAATTGTCTATGACAATTCGTTTTTTAATTACAGCATTTTAAAAATCACTTGTGACGTCATAAGATCATACATGTTGGCTGTGGTGTATGCTTTTACATAGGAATCATTGACGCAGTATAAGTTATTTATTTATACTTTTTGTTATATTTGATGAAAATGAAAAATTAATTCAATTTTCATAAGTCTGTGTGTTTTGCTAAATTTTGGTGTCAGTTTTATCATATAAAAATAAATAAAACACATAAAAAATAAATATTAAATATGTAAAATATTAATGTTATTATAAGATTGTATACGGTCAAACGGGGATGTGTGCAACAGCCACTGCTATTCATAATAGCTGTTTATCTCGTATTCGTTGTCTTATTTATATTTTCTACGGAATTATAATTTGAAATTATAATATAAGTACTATGTAGCTAGATACTAAAACCGTACTAGCAATAATAAAAATTTAGTGTTTTTATATGTACATAGGTACATATATATATAACTTTATACAAAAATGATTGTACGAAATGATCATACATGAACATTTTGAAAACTCTAAAATAGAAGTCTACTAAATATTCATTTAGATTAACTTTAGTTATCATTCAATATTTACCAAGGACATTACAGTGGTAAAATATGTTCTTGCAAAATAAACAAAACGTTATTAAAATTGTATTTTAAGGTTTGATCAGAATATTGTAACCTACAAATTTTATAATAGGTATAGGTACTCATAAACTACCAAACCAATCAAAATAATTCTTCGTTTGTTTTATGTAAACATATTTTTTTAAATAAATATCGTGATTACAAGATTAAATAAAAGTTATTGTTTTTAGATTGTTTAATTTTCATTTTCCTAAAATGTCTTATATAGAACTCCTTAAAATCTCCAGCATATGCTTTATTTTTAATATTTAATATAACATTTTTATACATTATATTTATTATTAAACGATAAAACTTACACAAAATTTAACAAAACACACCGACTTATGAAATTTGTAATCATTTTTCATTTTCATTGAATATAACAGAAATATAAATTAATATCTTAAGCCACGTCAGTGATTTCTATGTAAAAGCATAGGCAGCTGCTCGTTGTATGATCTTATGGTGTTATGCAGCCTTCTTTCTCGAGCTCTAGCTCCTCAATGAAAGGACGTAAACAAATTGTATTACTACCATTAATTATATTTATTAATTATTTATCAATTGAGACAATGTTATTTTTTTGTTCTGTATGGTCCTTTCCCTTTGCAGCCCAGTGAAAACTTTTGGAATTGTGGTTTGTATCTATTATTTAAAATTACTGTGTTGTAGTGATGTTACAAACTGTTCGATTTTCGAACCGAACCCGGGGTGTTCGAACTCAAAATTCAAAATATTCGAACCGAACTAAACACAAAATAGTTCAGTTCGAATATCGAACTTAGGAAAAAAAACTTGAAACTAATTTGTCGAAAAACGATAAAAAGAAATGGAAAAATGGAATCCTTCTGTACTTAGACTTAAAATTATGTTTAAGAGGCACCTAATAATAAATTTTTATGCAAATATATATAATTAATAAAAAATGGTAATTTATACTATTGTATTGTTTTTTTTTTTATGAAGTTCGGTTTGGGTTCGATATTTTAATTGAATAGTTCGGTTCGGGTTCGGTTCGACCTCAAAAATCTGGGTTCGTAACATCACTACTGTGTTGTCATTATCAATTTCTTATTCAGAATTTTACATTCTTTATAATGTTGTCACTATTTTTGAATTTAAACCGTTATCATATGTAGTTTTATCAAAATTGATATCGAAAAAAAAAAGTGATCTCGTAGTTGTCTTTTGATGTTTTTAATTTTTAATTACGATAAGTAAAGTAATTATATTCACTTTAAAAAAATATTTTTCTTTTTATAATAATACAGTATATCTATTGCATTAGTTTAAACTAATAAAACATAATTTAGCTTTGTTAAAATATGTCCTGAACATAATGATTCCAAATGGAATCATTGGGCGGATGTAACATCCAAATAATAATTAATATATATTATATTATATATATATATAATATTGTTTTAGTGTTTATTCAGTAACTAGTAACCATAAAAGGAAAGTGATATACTAAAAATAATAATTATGTTCCTATAATATGTGTATTATTAATATTTTTATTTTAAAATTTATATTTATTGTTAACTAAAATTTAATATATATAATCAAAATAAATTAATTGCATGTTCCTAAGTATAACATAAGTTTTATATAGATTCTAATTACAATATTTTTAACTAATACAGATTTGTATGTGTTATGTAGTTTATTAATAAAGAAAGTGATAATACTAAAAATAATTATGTTTCTATAATAGGTATGTGCATTATATATTTTCACAAAAGTTTGTTAGTTATTATTTCAACATAAGATTTTTATATTTTATTTAAATAAAGGTTTATTTTATTATAATATTTGTGACTTTCAAGTAAAAAATTTATTACTTTATTTGTCATTATATGCTTTTTTTATATACATATTATATAATTATATGTATTATTTTATTATTTAAAATAATATACCTAGAATTATTGAAATACAAACTAAAGGGTAAGTATATAATAATAAATTAAAATTATGACCATATCAGCCCAATGATGCCAAATGGAATCATAGCTGGGAAAACTTTAAAAAACATGAAAATTAAAAAATCAAAAATATTTTGACTTATTTAAAGCCTTTTTTAATTTAGGTTCAAAAAAAAAAAAAAATTTTTAATTTAAGGATTTCATATATTGGGCTGGAAAGGGTTAAAACTAATTTATAAAATTAAAAAATCTTATATTCTAAAACTATTATTATGTATAATACTATAAAACTGATTGGTTATTTACTTACGAGTAAGTTAAATAAAAATATACCTATATTCAGTACCATATTAGATTAACCTCAGGTGGTAATTTACAGCATGATAAAGGTAAGTGTACTTAGCACCAATTTCATATAATTAATACCATAAAGATACATAAACGTGCTACGAATCTATCACTAGTACCAGATTAGCTACAGATTTCGACGATGAGTTATGGTCTGACATAATATGAATGAAATTAAGTTGTCACCTGAGGTTAGACTTATTTAGGGTATAGTATATATATGAAAATGTCAAAAATATGTACCTATAATGACATTTGACAATGTATGCTTGAAAATAGGAGTATCTATTTAAGTATTAATCAATATCACATAAAAAAGAGTGGTTAGTGGTTTTTTAAGTTTAAATTTAGGTAGGGAAAAAGTTGTAAAAGCAGAGGTCGGATTTTTATGTAAAACCATATTTTTATCAATTTGTTTGGGGTTTTCACAAAACAGTAAAAATTCAGGTAAAACGGTGTAAAAAAAAAAATAGGTGGATAACTTATTTTTTCTTATATCTAATAAATTGACCTTCCCATTCAAGACCTCGATAATCGTTATTGTTTTAAGATAACATAAATCTGGACTTTACACTTATGTGCAACTTATTTAGTTGAAAAGGTTAATGATAAACTGAAATGGAATATTCGTGTTAATTATTGTCTATCTAGAATAATTAGAAAAAAATTTTCATTTAAATGTATGTTAAATATATTTGTAATATAAAATTATATATAATTATTATAATATATTTTTCCTGTTAACTATACATCTTGATTTAATCATTTTCTTTATACAGATGTAGGTATTTTAAATTGTATCATGCAACTTACATTTTTTAATATCATGTACATTTTGAACTCATTATTCCCATTATAACCTAATGTATAATCTTGTATTAATTTAAAAAGTTTTATTTATTTGTTCATATTTAGTTGATTACAAAATAAAAAAAAATAAAAATAAACAAAAACAAAAAATAAAATAAAATAAATGTAACGATTACACATATACACACATGGAAGATTATCACAAATCATTAGTTAAAATAACAGTTAACAGTTGCTGACTATATTACCTACCTGATATTTGTAAAACCTATACATTTGTAAGAATTACTATAGAAAAACTAACAATGTATGTTTAACATGTTCGCTGCAACTGTCAGCTATAACCGACAAACCGATTTGTTCACACTGCACCTGTCGGCTATAGACGATGCATAGGTATTTAAACGGCGTGTCTGTCGGATATAGCCAACATCAGGCCTGTTGAATTAAATGTGCTCTGAAATAGTGATGCACTGCAGTAAAGTTTTTATTATTACACACGCAACTCTACAGAAAAATCTTGTTATTTCAGTCCACTCCATTTATAAATAACTTTTTTTGTTGGGGTTTTTTTTTCTTATCAAATAATACGTTGTTTATAACGCTGCTCCTAGCAAAATATCAATAAATATTGTGATGCATAAAAAACGTGTTACCATCAATTTTTTGATGCAGAGATGTGTTAAACCAAAATTTTAATGATAATTGTTCAATAAATAGTGTTTATCCTATAAATATAGTATGAACTATTTGTTATTTATTTTTAACTAATTAATATATTTATTATGTTTTTTTTACTTTGTCATAAATTATTTCAAGTTAAAAAAATATTATAAATTAATTTTAATATCTAATTTGTTTATACTTAAATATTATGTTCTAACTAAGCTACCATTAGAGTCATCTAATAAAACGTATAATTATAATGACATTTTATGAGGCTATTTTTATTTTATACCATTCATCCATTTGTTTTGAGTCATTTTCATTGTTCGTTTTTACAATACTTACACAAAATAGTTGCATTCTCAATAAATTCTAAACACTACAAATATGAATATATATAATTCCATGCTTGTAAAATATGTTTTAATAGGTTAATCGGTTTCTATTGAATTTTTATAATGGTAAAATTATTACAAAAATAAATACTAAATGTATATTTCAAAGGAAATTAATTTACATGTCAAAAACTTAATTTTGACGGTTTTTAAATTTATAAAATAAAGAGCGTTAATTAGGTATGGTTTTGGGCTGAATTTAATTAATTAAATAATTTGTTGAATAAATATAATATAATAAAATCATTGGAAAATGGGTCCCATTTTATATTGTGTTTACCTGAAAATAAGTGTTTGCCAACAATATATTATAAATTATTGATATACATATCGATATAATTTTTTAGATATTGTATTGTGATATCAATTTATCAAAATGTTTATCAATGTGTCATAGGTGTGCAATAAATGCGGCAACTGTACCTACTTACTTGTTGTATTTGTTGTAAAGAATAACAATAAGTATTAATTCATAACAACATTTAAAAGGTACATATCTAGTTAGATAGGTATCTACTATTTGTATGTTTATCATGTACATGCACATTAGAGGAAGGACATAAAATATAACTGTACGGAGCAAAAAAAGATGGCCCAAAATTGTCGCATCCGCTAGAATGTGGTTCAAACAATAGTGATATAGTTTTTATATGTACAGTATAGGATATTTATTGGTTTTTATTAGTAATGCTACGAACTGTTAGATTTTCGAACTAAACTGAACTGAACTCAAAATTGAAAATATTTGAACCGAACTAATTACAAAAGAGTGCTGTTCGAATATCAAACTAAGGAAAACAAAATTTGAACCTAATTTGTCTAAGATTGCTAAAAAATAAAAGGTGTTTAAAAGAGTAGTTTTTTTTTCTATTTTTAGGATGGATAATAATATTTTCCGTAATATAATATATAAGTAGGTACTTATTATCGAAGAATTTTCGTTTTCGTTTATCAATATAATATGATATGATGTACTTATTAAAAATTATTTACGAATCATATACCCACATTATGTATGCTATAAATATAGAACGATGTTTATAAATATTTAAAATACATTAAATTAAATTCGATCACTGATTATTCTGACGAGTTTTCGTCGTTGGAAGTAGGATATGCAGAAAATATATATTAATCGTAGTTCGTATACCAATATTCGTGGTACGATAAAAAAATAGATTGTTTTGTTTTATATTATATATTATATAGATTGATAATACACTGCCACTCAGTAAATTTATATATCAGAATTCAGTATTTTGACGATAATTTTTTTAGAAAAAAAGAAGCTCTTGAGTTGCCAACTTTTAAATCAATTAAGTGCTATATTGTTTTTAATATTTTTGAAGTTCAGTTCCGGTTCTAATAAAAAAATTGTAAGTTCGGTTCGGTTTGGGTTCATTGAAATTTTAAAAAGTTTGGTTCGGGTTCGGTTCGACCTCAAAAATCTGGGTTTGTAACATCACTAGTTTTTAATATTTTACCCTAAATGGTAAAACTTATAAATAATTATTATAATACATTATTTCAAGACTAGATTTTCCTCAATTGAATCAATGTATTTCCAAGAATATACGACTATAATATAAAATCCATTTATGTATGAGTGTTATTTAACGTACAAATATAATAATCACAAAGTTCAAATATAATATCAGAGGGCAACCCATGCTTTAGTCTTTATTTATAAAATTGAAAAAAAAAAGGAGTCTTATAATAGTCGTATATTATTGGACATGCATTCATATGATCGAGGAAAATTTAGACTTGAAATAATGTAATATAATAATTACCCAGACAACAATATTATGCAATTATTACATTCCAAATATATCATGGATGGGATATGTTTCATTGTATGGATATCCCATTATAGTCTAGCAAATGTCCAAAATTCAACCGGGATATCCATAGGTCATCCCATGTACATACAAATGTCTGCTTTTGTGGGATAACATGGTTTTACATTTAAAAAGAATATAGCCTATTCTAATTCCATATATATATTCCATGTATAACATATGTATGTATATATATATATTCAGTAAATGTGCAGAAATAATTCAATTGACATCCTTCGGACATACATAGACTATAACAAAAAAATCCCCACACAGCATAGATGCATAGATATATTAGAAAAAAAGTATGTGGTGATGTACACGATGCAATTGTGTCATCAATTTTATAATAAATTTATTTTCATAAATTTGCCTATCTAAACATAGAAGACAGACACGTTACCAACCGAGCTACTACTTACTGATAAATATGTCAATGGAATCTCAAGTATTGGAATGAGATAATCTACATGTATAATAATATATAGGTAAGTAGGTATACATATAAATTATATGTCTATAAATTAATTGTCCGAATGTCAAAACATTAATAATTATAAAAAACAATTTTAAAATTCCAATTAATTAAAAAAAAAAAAAAAAACATTTGCAATGATTTACTAGTTAGTACTAGGTTCTTTATATTTTCTAGCTTATGTCCGACTAAAGGATGCCTCAACCAACTAGCGAGTTTAAAATTTAAATATATATTATAATTTAGATGCACTTGAGTACTTGTGACTGTTATACTATAAATTATTATAAGCCTAAATAACAACAATTTTACACTTTTATCATTTGTTTTTGATTCACACTAAAGATAAAATAGATGTTGAAAATCGTAATACGCAGTAAAAAGTATATTACTTTTGTGATTTAAGTTTATTATAATTTATAATGTGCATTACAAATTTCAATTTCATTATAAAATAGAATCAAAGAACATCAAAACTAAATAATGTTAAATATAACTATAGATAAGAACAAATTCGACAACAGAATTGGCATTTAATAAAATATTATTTGTATATTAACCATTATTATTATTACAGACGTTTTAAGGGTGGATAAAATATAGAGACCACCAAAAGAGTAAGACACGGTCCCAATGCTAAATTATAATGCACAATTTCTACAGGGTACTAGGGATCAAGAATACCTTAATTACCATATTTATCATGGACGTTCAGGATTAATAAAGTACATATATTTGTGGGATGGTTTTTAGATATACTTTTGTTCAACAGATATCCTGATACCATGTGTTATCTGGGCATTCATAAGTGGTACCATTGAGAATGAAAAAATAAAAAACCAATAAATGTCCTATGCTGTATATAAAAAGATACCATTACTGTTTAATGTGCATTTCACACAATTCTTTACAAATCCAGACAACTTTAATCGACACAGTTTGGCATCCTTCCTCTAAGTCATGTAATAGTAATGAAATTTGAGCAATATTAAAATAGGTATCCCCAAAGTACCTATCCTAACAAAGCCAAATAATAACAGACACTAAATAAAACGTAAGAATGTTATTTTAACTTGTAGGTACCTATGTTGAATATTGTTCGTATTAAAAATAAAATAATACATTGAAAACAATAACGTATTAAACACTCTATAGTAACTACATAGGACATTGCCATTGCAATCAAGTACCTAAGATTAATTGACTATGCGTATTTTTTTAACACCGTTATTGAGAAAATACATATAAATAAATTTTAATAAAACAATTTTTCAAGGTTAAAAGTGTTGTATCATATATGGCCTTTTAACCATGTGTCATTATTAGTTGAACGTTTTTGGGGCGGAATTATCCAAACTAACTATCCATAAGACCTAAAGTAGTAGTTACATAACATTGTGTCATGCATATAAAATGAATTAAAAAGTTAATTTTCACATAATTTTTACCCGAGGAGGCTTGAAGTAAGGTGTGAACTCGTTGGAACGCCTTGACATTCGGCTGCTCAAACGTACAATACTTTCACCACCGATTCTATTGTATCGAAAATTCGATCCTCCTCTGGTGCCACGGAAACGACTGCGTCCACCGCTGTCAATATTACGTGGAACACCGCTGAAACCACGTCGTTCATTGTTACCGGCAAAACTGTGACGACGTGTGCCTCTAACGCTTCGTTGTGCACTGCGAGCATTGAACTTTTTGATCTTGATCAGTTCATCCAAGGTTAAGTCCATCGTGAATGAGTTATGATTTACGAAGTAAAATATTGATCTAAGAATAAATCGCACAGTTCTCAGTCATGTACTTCTGTAGCGGGCAGAAAATTATACTGTAATATATACGAGAAATTGGCACTTACAGACCATGGAATATAGATAATACAGACCGAGCCGGGAAAATCAACGTTATCGGCTATACCCATGCTATATTATCACAGTGTTACCACATGGATATGTAAAATGTCCAAATATGCTCGTATCCTGTTTCGTTTTAACCGTACCTACAAAATAAAATAATAATTAAAAGGATTTAACCAACGAATTTTAAATTGTAGAGATTAGTCGAAATTGAAATCTATTTGAATTAAGACGAACACGTTTGTACCGCTGGAACTTTACTTTCAATATTGTTGTCGTGCAGTGTGACGTAACGACGTTGAAACGTCAAAGACAGGTCAACTCGAAGGTTAACGTAAATCTAACATTCTATTTACAGGTCTGTACCTATGATTATAAACCACAGATTATTTTTTTTATTTAGAATTAATTAATTAATTAATTAATTTTCCTTTTATGTGTGTATTAATTTAAAATTTTTCCACTCTTTTGATAAAAGCGTACAGAAAACATAGCAAAAATCGATGGGAAAGACTGACGTTATTCATCTTAAAATTCCGAAAAATTTTGTATAAATTTGAAATTTTACGTGTTTTAAACGAATATTAAAAGAACGAGGAACGGAAAGAATTCCTTTTAATATCAAAATAATGAACGAAATGGATTCCTATTTAAAAAAAACAACATTGATAATGCACACTTATATAATATAGTGTAATATAGATTAATTAGACAGTGGTTTTATAATTTATTTAATGAATATTAAATTTTTAAATTTTAATTAATTTTTTAATTTAATTAATAATAAATTAATAATATTCTTTTTAAAAAAAATGTCGTCAATTTGTTAGAATTTTATCTTGTATCGCACATCTGAGTCTATTTATAATCTAGACATATTTATTAGACTGGGCCACATTAATCGATGTAATTAATAAATTAACTACTTCGATTTCATTTATCCTTTGCACAATCTTATTTTTAATTGTTCTTTTATAACTGAAATATTGGTATTTCTGCAGAAAACGAATATTTTTTGACGGTACGTAATCTCAGTGGCGTAAACTGAAGGTCGCAAAGGGTCACATTTTCTTGCTATACCATATTAATGTTTAAAAATGTGCATTATAACCTTTAAAAATTAACATTATTCTTATTTAAAAATATTATTATTTATTATTATCAATTTATAATTTGAAATATAATATAATATATTATACGAGAAATTTAAAATAAATGAAATCAACTTTTCCTGGAAAAATTGGGAAAATTTTGAGAACTTTTTTTTTTCAAGGTTCCAAAAATACATAAAATATATTGATTTTATTAATTATTTTTAGTTTTACTTCATTTTTTTTATTTATTTTTTTTGAATCCCCTTTTCAAATCTTTGTTTTTCAAATTTCAAATAATGTTAATAGTACCTATATATTATAATATACATTATTTTATTTAATGACGATGTACTGACTTTCACTAATTGTATCTGCCCTCTGGATTGTTATCTTTTATGTTGTTAATATACTATTAAAATATAATATGTTATTTACGTACTTTAATGATAACCTTTATTTTATCATTAATTTAAATACACCTATGTACATGCGTCACGTTATAATAAAAAAAGGAATATCATTGTATAGGTAGGTACTACCGCATTTATACTAAAATAATATCTATTTTTCACATATTTATAATTACGTATATTTGTAAATATTCAATTTTAATGTTGCTTAAATGAGTAATTAGACAGAATATGAACCACTTGTAGAATTAATATAAAATAATTATTTAAATTTAAAGTACTATAATAATGAAGAATGGTTGTTTTCGAAAAGTCTGTTGTTAGGAAATTTTTAACTTTAGAATTTTTTTCTAGAGCATATGTAAACGTGTACCGGTTTATCTAAAGTATTATACATTTTGAAGATAGGCTATACCTCATCTTTCTATTTATTTACGCTTATGGGAAAAAAGGTAGTAAAACCTAGTTGGCCTAGGTACTTAATGCATACATTTTGTGCTTTGTAGAAATGGGTGTAGGGAGGCATGACCCCCATGGGTTTAGATGGTTATATTAATTTTTGCAACCTTTGGTATTGACCCAATTTACGTCACTGGGTAATCTATAAGATTAAAATTCCAATCTAGTTACATTTGTTTATTTATGTAATTTAATTTTTGAATATGTTTAAATAGCCATTATGTTGGCTTTATTTTTCTATTCATTTACACAGAATATGCAGTAATTTAATACCTACTAAATTATTGAAAATTTTAATTTATTCTAAATAAAGTATGTTTAAAATATTTTTTTATGATTATGGAAGATCATAATTATTTTTCAAATGTTCCAAAACCGAAAATGATTAAGAATCATTATGCTTCTACACAAACACGTAATTTTTGTTTTCCATCAGAATATATTACCGGTATTAGAAAATTAAATGGTTATACTGAGTTCCGAATAATATTATATTTTTTTATTTCTTGTACCTGTTTCTCTATTTTCTTCTGATATGCACATTGCACATGGAAGCTATACGGTATACCTATATAATACGTATACTATATTATTAATAATATATATTAGATATATTATAGATATCAATAGTATACGGTCGGATGTTTATCAGTTTCGTAGAAGGTCTCTATCTAGGTAAAAAATATCAGAGTACATTTTATAAAGGTCAAGAAGGTTATTGCGTTACTCGTTATTTAATCTGTATTTATAAAGTTTTTTTAGTAATTTAATTCTTTTTCGATTTGACTCTGTATTTTGTTCGATTTATGATTTTTGTGAACTTTATTCGATAAATGTGTTTTTATTATAATAATATGGTTCCCAGTTTGTAATACTGGTGGTAAATTACAAAAGGTTATTTCAAAATATTAATTATGTTACTTATTATCTTAGACTAGATTTAAAATATTTACGATTATTACGTTATCATTGGTATCTTGTTTATCAATAGTTTTAATTTTATGATTTATTGATTCGTCAGTATTAAGAGGATTTACCATGCATTTTTAATTGGTTCTGTGTAAGAAATTTTTAAGAATACTTTGAATAATACCTACCTTCTTTTGCCTTAAATAATCATTTAATATTTATTTGTATATGTAAAATTAAAACAATAATTGTCATGAATGTGAGTAAGTGTACCATACGTATGTAAGTAAAGTCTTAATAAGCGTATAAAATTATTCGATAATTAGAAACTACACTTCACTATGAGATATTATTTTTTTAATGATTTTGTATAATTAAAATGTTAATAAATATATCATTTTTTTCTTCTTTAGAAATATGTAGTTCTTTCAAAACCGAAACTAAATATATATCCAAAACCGAATTAAAAGTAATATTATATTTAGAAAAATTTGAATTTGGATTAATTTGTCGAAATGGTTGAAACTTTAGAGGGAAGAGACATTAAGATGAAATATTATAAGAATATCAGCACATTTGAAAAAATCCGAAGTCGATTAGAACATTTCAAGTGGGCTACAACCGTTTTCCTAACCAAATCAGATGTTGCCGGTTAGCCATACAGTTCGTTCAGATGTTTTAATATTATAAGGTCGTGTATAGATGTTTCATCCAACTAAATTCATCAAAATCTGATTTGGTCAGGGCGACGGTAGAGCCGATCAAATCATATCGTCTGTAGCTCGCTTTAATAGGTAGTTAGGTGGTACACACATTTTGAGCTGCATTGTATATTCAAATTTCAACATAAAAATTTAAAAAATTTTATAGGTAGTTTTTTTGTGTATACATAATAAAAACACAGCTATATTTAATTTAAAAACAAAACATTTATTTCCCTTTTTAGAAAGTGTTTTTTTTTTTTTCAATATTTAGGGGGAAATACGTCTCTGAGTATTTTTGACCACATATATAAAAAATCCTAGCTACATGCCTGAATCGGGAGTGTACCCACTAATTTATTTACGAATACATGACTGGGTATTAGGTATAACTATATTATTCTGTGGTATAGGATAATATATAGTACATACTTATAATATAATATTTATATATTTTGGAAAAAAAAAAGACAAGAAATGTACTAATGTCAAATATTACTCAAAAGTCGAAATTACAATTTATATTTTATTATCCGTCACGCCAGGATGATCAATTATAATAATATGGCAAGTAGGCACATCGAGTATGGGGGAATAAACTTATACCGACGCGCAAATACAATGTAGGTACATGTCAAACGTCGATTAGCTAATAAAATAAATACTAGTATTTTGTTTCGAAAAACACAGTACGCCTTCCATGATTACGTCTAATTACGTGTACCAATTTCAATTTTTAAAAAAGATTAATATGATATAACTAAATGTCTTCAATAGATATAAGTATACCAAAATATCAACCCCAACAATAAAAATATTTTCATTATGAAAACTTCAAATAAAGGAGCAACAATACAGGTATACGAATATTATATTGAATTCGCCCCATCGAAGAAAACGATTGCCATGATTCTGCCTCTCCCCCACAGAAAAAAATGTCTGATGCCCCTGGTCCAAACAGACGTTAAAATAAGCACTTATACAGTAATCGTACAGCCATAAAAATTAAAAATGAATCGCATACTTACCTACCAACTTGATGCAATTCGCTATCGAAAAATGGGTAAGTACTCTTACTAAAATTGTTGATAAAAATGCGTGTTTGAGGAAAAGAAGAAATAAATTTCACAGTTTAGAAAAATCCTTAGAATAAATCCTAATATGCCTTTACGTATATTTATATTTAGTTGTGGTATTTGAATAAACATAAAATTAGAATTTAGTGGGTTTGGGCAGGTGTAAGGGTTTAAACTTGGTAACTGATTCTCCACACTCTCTTTGGCTTGGCTTGGCTTAATTCAATGTTTGACAGACACGAGTCCCCTTAGAAAAGTCAATGGCATAAATCTTGTAAATTCTTTTAAGCCTTTCCGCTTGTTTTTTGTTTTAGAAAGAGGTTTTTTGATATTTGGAGAAAAATACATCTTTGAGTTTTATTGACTACCTATGGAAAAAATCCTAGCTACGTGCCTGAATCGAGCATGTACCCACTAACACTAATTTATTACAACTACATCATTGATAGTTTGTAGGTACTTAGTACACAGAGGTATATTTGAAAATTTTTAAAGGCTGAAGGAATAAAGAGATTACTTTTCAATAACGAAGCCATTTATCATTTTTAATAATAATATATATATTATATTATATATATTATTATATATATAATAATAATAATATACTCTCTGGAATTATTATTTTATTATTTATAATACAAATCAACTACCTATGCCAAACACGTATAATATAATATAGATATCGATATAATTTTAATGATCAAAATTAATACAAATTATTAAAATTAATTTTAACGTATCGAATATTGTGTATCGAGTACCTATCTAGTATTTAAATATCTACATAAAATATAAGTATTGAGTATCTTGTATTGCAATACTTGTAAAATAAGTATCTAGTATCTTGTAACTAAACACTGAAAATCAATGTATCCAGTATCTAGTATCTAGATACTCATTTTTAAGTATCTTACCCTGCATAGGTATATGTCATTGATGCACGCTCGATGTAATATTATGGTCGTAATGGCAATAAGTTATTTATTATTAGATTCATCCTTTTGGCATATGAGAATTTCCAGGTCTAATTTAGCTTTACGCTTCTTATTTCCTATAATTTCGAATCCTATTTTATAATTTTTATATTTTAAAATAATTTGAGTGTATGCGTAATACTCGAAATTTTATAAAGTTAATTTTTTACTTATTTAAGTTTTAATAATGTTTTTAAAAGCAATAAATTAAAAATCCCAAATAAGGTTCATTCCAAAATATTGTCCTATATCCATTTTATAATAAGCATTTAAACTCTATAATCATTTTAAGAATCCGTTTAAACAATTTTTCGTAAACACGTTTATATCGCCGAAAAGCATCGATGTAACATATATTCTTAAGAGAATATATGTTATTATATATATTATATATATTATGTAATAGCTTCTTATTTACACATTTTCAATGAAAAACTTGTGTTGGCATTTTTTATTTTTATCAACATACAAACATGTTAAATAACACTATCTAGTTCCTCATCAATCTTATATTTTTTTTTGGTATATTCATTTTTTTAAGATTAATATAGTTACTTAAAAAAATTTAAAAAAGAAATTAATTATTAACGACTCAAAAATGTGCAAAAACGTGCGTATCAAAAATTGGCCACGTAGAACTTTGAACAATTTTGTTCTCTATAATTAATTTTTTTATTTCATCTTCCTACGATATTAGTTAGTTAGTTAGTTATTATAGTTCATAAAAATACGACAGTAAAAAATTATATTGATACAAGACTATTTTGAAATTATTAGATATTGATTTTTATTAAAATTTCTTGAAAATTGCCTATACAAAACCCTTGAAAACCATGTATATGACGTTCTCTTAACACTGAGAGAGAGTATAGAATATTGTAGATGAAGAAATAAAATTACAACAGTCGGTTGAAATCGAATATGCGACGTATATGTCAATAATTAGTATAATGTAATTTTTTGATCATGCAGGTGTACGGTCAATTAATGATTCCGAGTATTACGCATACACTGAAATTAAGTTAAAAAAATGTAATCATGACATTTGTTTTTACAAAAGTTTAAATGAAAAACAAACAAAAATACTTTTTAAAATAAAATTAAAGAGTTAAAACACTTGTTATTTTACCTTCGAATTCTTGTTCATTTTCCCTAATAATGGATGAATAACAAAGGGTATACTGGGTATCTGTGGCATCGAAGTATATTTTGTCAACCAGTTCAACTATCCAAAATAATACAAAAAGGTCTTTCGTATAGTAGGGGTAAAACAGAAAATATAAAGTATAGGTTTGGATTAAGAGAACACCGAGTGAATAGGGAAAAGCGAATAATGACATTTAGCAATGATATTATAGGTGAGATTAAGAGATTCAAGTATTTAGGATCTATTATACAGAAGAATGGTGGTTTTAAAGAAAATATGATACATGGGAGTAGACGCGGGTGGATAAAGAAAAATGTAAAGATACAATTTCACTAACTCGTCTTTTTATATTCGAATATTCGAGAATTCGAGATGTGTGTGCATTTTCGTAATATTAATCAGTCGAGTAAATACTATTTATATTTATTAATTATTAAACACTTAAAACTACCAATCAAGTTAAAACATCTAAAAACGTTAGTCGAGTTAAAACACTTGGAATAACTAATCGAGTTATACATTTAAAAAATATTAGTCAAGTAATAATAAAATGTAATCGTTTAATAACATATACACATATCCTTTTAAATTCAAATCATTTCAATCAACTCGCTGGTACTCGTACTCCATTTCACCTATGGAATTAACAACTACCGTCAAAACTCAAAGTTACTTAGGAGAAAGTGTATTTATATTTTGTTTAATAATAATAAATCTTTTTCATCGTTGCTAAATTGTGTTAAAATTAAACGTAGGTCATAGTTTCTAGCAGTGAAAGACACGTATTTGAGGTGGGCAATAGGAGCGATCACCCCCTCTCAAAGCCCATTTGATATTATACCAAATTAGACTAAATTTAACCATAAATTAGGCAGGCACTTATTTGAGGCCCATATGATATTATACGAAAATAGATAATTAATTAATTGTGTTATATAAGTATATAATAATACCCAACCACCATGGCACTTTAAGAACCGTATATTAATTATTTTAATTTTGAAAACTGACTAAATAAATTTTGGTGATACTGTGATATCTTAATAAAAATTTGATATATTTTATATAATAAAATGAATATAAATTGGTCCTCCGCCGTGTATTCATCATTATCTATCGGTAAATTTTATTGGTGCGATAATATTGTGTTGCCCGTTAACTGAAAAATCAAATTTACTGATGTCTGTTTTAGTTTTGGCAAGTCCTCTATTGTACTATTGTAGTAATTTACGCTTATTGTTATGAATAAATGAAAATGTCTAGACGGAATATATGTTAATATGTTAACGAGCTGGCTGCCAAAAGAGCCTTCAGGTAGGAAAAACCTACGAAATTTATTAGTTGAGAAAAAATTTATCTGGTGTATCAGAAAAATAGTCATTCCAGTAGAAAAAATAGTACAAAATTTCGCTTAAATGAAAAAAAGAAAAATAGACTTAATAATGAAAAAACTAAAATTATATTGTTTGTTAAAATGCATTTGTTTAAACAAGAGTTTATTATGTGTACATTTTATATTTGTATTTTCAGTTTAGGTACTATTATTTTATATTATATTATGTACATTTTTGGGTCTAGAATAGGCATTTTTAAAAAATTATCACCACCCCCCTAATACTATGATCAATACAGTGGAGTAGTAAGAATAATTTTCGAGGGGGGGGGGGTTGTATACATAAAAGTTGAATCTCAGAGTCTAAGTATCGTTAGAAAATGACTCACATATTTTTAATAATCATAATAAGAAGAGAATTTGATCTATTTTTAACGTCATTTTATGCTTCAAATTTTCTTCGAAAATTTTTTACAGAAGTATTTATTTTTCATAATTTTGGATGTTTCAATATATTATAGGAAAGTCATTATTCAACACATCAGCACATAATGACGTTAAAGAGTAGAACAAGTTCTCGTTTTTTTTTTAAGTATACCTATTTTATTTTTCTACGATTAATCTACTAAAAACAATATCTGAATTGCAAAGTAAGTATTACATGGTTATTTAACAAGTATCATGATTACATAACAACGAAAAGCGCTACTGATCTATTTTTAAATTACTTTTAAAATGTACTTAAATATTTTTCAATTATAAGATTTTTATTTTTCTTAAATGTCATTAAAATTGCCTATACAGAACCCCTTAAAAATCGCATGTATCATCAAAGACATTTGCTATACACGGCATTTATTCCGTCGTAAACCCAGAATACGCGTCGTGTTGTTGAAATGTACAATTTAGAATTTAAATGGGTACCTAATTAAAATTGTCTTACATATTATAATATAATACATAGCTATATTCTGTATAAAATGCAATAATTAAGTATTAATAATTGTATTACATAGGTAGGTATATTAATTTATATATATATATATATAAAGGAAAGTGTACTTTAATAATAATCAACGCAGAGCCTAACCTATTTGAGTTATCGAATTGACATTTTGAGGATAGATTAATATTACAATTGCAAAGTGCACTAAGAAAGGATTTTCAAAATTTTGATTTTAAAGGGTTGAAATCGGTAAAAATAAGTTTTTACGTGTAAATTGTATATCTATATCTATATTGATATTGTATGTTTGTGTAATAATAATAATAGCAGTCTACCGATAACTGGGAAATGTCAATTATTATTTATAAATGTTATAATGTTATCTTACTTTACAGCGATTGGAGTTTCACAGTTTATATTGTACAGTGTACCTACTGTTATGTTCTGATGTACATTATATGTATTTTACTAATACGAGTTGAACGTATTATGAACAGTTTTCTGGGCTACTCTTAAAAATAGGAAATACAAAATATATCTTGGCATTGAAAACCTCAAAGAAATATCAATGGACTAGTTATGTGAGAGAGCCATTTTGACATCAAAAAATGATACAGCAGGAGAAATAAACAAAATATTATTGGACCCTTTGCAAGCTAAAAATATGGAATACAGATCAGTGAATTTAGTACTGGAAATAGATGATGCAGTTAATTATCCAGTTGAATTTGTCAATTCGCTCAACCCTCCTGGATTTCCACCACATTTATTAACATTAAAAATTGGTACTCTTATAATGCTTCTAAGAAATCTTAGCCCACCAAAATTGTACAATGGGACTCGTCTACGTATTACTAGTCTTCAAAAAAATCTGATAGAAGCTCAAATTATGACTGGATCTGCAAAAGGTGAATCAGGTTTTATTCCTCGCATACCAACGATACCTTCAGATTATCCATTCCAATTCAAGAGAATGCAATTTCCTGTCAAAGTATGTTTTGCTATGAAAATAAATAAATCACAAGGTCAAACGTTGAAATTTGTAGGGATTGATGTAAGAGAAGATTGTTTTTCACATGGATAATTTTATGTGGCATGCAAGTTTAATTATTTTAGCACCAACAGGGAATACATCAAATGTAGTTTATAGAGAAATTTTATAATAAAATGTCATAAATTATTATTTTTTATTATGTACCTATTAAAGTTAATCTTGGCTTTAGCCGGACCGAGTGAACTAACGGGACAATCTCTGTCTTGGTCTGTGGCCGTCCAGTTAACGCCGGGCCATACACATTTTTATACTTAAACCCGGCAACGATTCAGCTAGTGAAGTATAAAATAATTTAACTTATATTAAATTTAAAATAATTTTAATATGTATGAGTACTTGTGACTATTTATGATTATTATATTATATACCCAAAGTCACAATATTATATATTTTATTTTGCGTATACGTATTTTAACAACTAAGTTGTCGTCTTCAGCGTGTACCAACAACGAACTCTGAAGATGACAACTTAGTTGTTGAAATACGCAAGCGCAAAATAAAGTGTATAATATTGTGACTGGGTATATAATATAATAATTAAAAATAATTTAATAATACATATTTAGTAGTAGTAAGTATCTGCATTAAACCAATACCTATACATAATTATTATATTATTGAATACAATATAAAAACGCGGCGGATATTCGTTACCCGTTTAGCCGCATCGCATACAACTATATGCGGCGTTGCGCTTTTATTACATTGACGTCCGAACGATAATTTGCAGTCCGGCTGTGTTTTTCCACAGCGTCCAAATCGCGAAGGATTGTAATCGCCGTGTATAGCCGCTCTAATCTAAATCAATGTTATTTCAAAAATGAAATTGGCGACCGCAATATAATATAAATTATAGGAGTATTACATATTATAATATTATATATGGCTATATAGGTACCTCCGTGCTCCGTGTATATATAATATAATATAGTTAAATGTCAATGCTTAAAACATAGTAGGTAGGTAAATAAAAAAAAAAAAAAAAAATTATAATATAAATTGCGACAATACGACAGAAACCTAAACTGTACCATTTTTTTCTAAAATTGTATCACTTTCGTAAACACTATGCGTCTATTCTACTATAATTCCTATGCTATAACTTATAACTAATATACTGTGACTTGTATTTAAAATCACAATGCTAAATATAATATAGACTTACAAAATTAATAAGTGCATACTGTATATTATGTGTTATGTTATATACCTTATACCTACATACTTATCTGATATCATTATATTATTATTAGGTACCATATGTATTTTTAAATAAAATATATATCATAAAATATAACAATATATTATAAAAATAATATATATAACAACGCATGCGAATAAATCACCTAGAGTAGATTTAAAATTCTGTAATATTTTACTTACTTGATAACACTACCGTCTGCAGGCCACCGATTGTCAAATCACACGACGGCAGTATAATGAAGGACAACAAAACCCATAATACGAAATACAAATATCAAACATATAAAGTCCGGGCAACCGCCTGCAGGTGCGCTTTTATACTACCTACTACATACAATTTTTGGAATATTGTTTAAAACGTTTTTATATTACTGTTTTGAAACACGTGATTTTGTATGAACTTGAAAATATATTAAAAATATAGTTATTAATATATTTTGAACTGATATCATATTTTTTTAAATTCAATTTTTTCTAAACATTGAATATTTCGTTATAATATTTCCGTTACTACGTCACTGGATCAAGATACGCGCATGAGCAAAATATAAATATACAAATTATCGTCATTATAGGTATTATTATAATATAGATAGGTTTCCAGCGGCGAGTTCTTTATTATTAATATATTATTTTGTATACGGGTCATAAAGTCAATAGTCGAACCATTCATGGCTAAATATTTAGCCATGGAACCATTCAAATCACCTATATATAGGTAGTCTTAAATCACGTGTTTCGTATGAATTGCAATAAACTGATAAACATTTAAACAATAATAAGATAAAATTGTAATCCATCACTCATGTAATTGGCATAATTGTATATACCTTGTTGTAAAGTAAATACAAATCTAAAATCGAATATTTGCTATCGATAATAATTTAATATCCATCTTGTCTGGTCGACAGTTTACACGATTTTAGTCGACACCATATTATTTTATCTATGGTCGGTACTCGGTAGTATTTTTATATAAACTTTTGTTATACTCCTAATTATTAATTTCTAAAATAATTTCCCTTTATTTGTATTTATTTTATAATTTATATTATATTGAATACCAATTACCAATCTTTATATTATTAAAAAAGCCGGTCAGTAGGGGGTGGAAGCACATCGCTCGTCGGGTGTCAGTATGGGTGGATGCACTTCGCTACTGGGCAGGATACTCTAGGTGGATGTATTGCATTTGAAAGCAATGATAAATCA
>JAIPRL010005585.1:0-31314 GCA_025469235.1 Pemphigus obesinymphae
TAAGTCTAAGTAAAGAAGGATTCCACATTTTTCCATTTCTTTTTATCGTTTTTCGACAAATTAGTTTCAAATTTTTTTTCCTAGGTTCGATATTCGAACTGAACTATTTTGTGTTTTGTTCGGTTCGAATATTTCCAATTTTGAGTTCGATTTTCGAACCGAACCGAACACCCCGGGTTCGTTTCGGTTCGGTTCGAAAATCGAACAGTTCGTAACATCACTAATTATTTGTTTAATGTTCTAAATAATATTTAAACTTCTAAAATGCCCGCCAGACAGTATGATCTATATACCACAACTGATACCCATATAGAGGTCTAATATTTCGGTTTATTTAGATTTAAAAATGTAATAAATAAATATACTAGCTATTATATACGTATATAGCATGTTTATATACTGAATAATTTATTATTTTTAAAACTAAAAAATTCCACGATAGAAACAATAGTATATAATAGTAACTATATACCTATATGAACTTTATCATAATAATATATAGGTACCTACTAAATGGAACTATAAAATATAGAGTTGAACAAGTACTGGGAATTTCAGGATCATATATGAGAATTCCGAGAAATTTGTATACATTCTGAAAAAAAAAAATTGCACATTTTTAATACCAAATAATATGGCGTAGGTACATTATATATGCATTCGATAGTTTAAATTAATGTTTGAACGTCGTTTTTAGCAAATGTAAGATTTTTACAACTTACGGGAAATCTCGGGCGTATCAATATCATCACGGAAAACCGCGTTTCACAATATACTTCCCATATAATAATATCTATAACTGCGCACACCGGAAAGTAAGAGGGGACATATGGAAGGACCGACAATCGTATAAACATATGATTATAATGTTTAAATTGTTAAAGACGTAAATCGTATAAACACCAGCTATTAATAATAATAGCTATGCGTATAAAATGTTCTATTTTATTACTTTAGCAACATATTATATCCATTATATTAATGCTCAAAATAAGTTTGATTGATCTATAGGCCTATCTATGTATGCGTTAATTAAATAGTTTCCGTATAAATAGTTGTTTTATTTGTATAAACACACACGTTTAATAATAGTGAACCGTATAACACGAATGCTGTATATACCTATAGGTAGGTATATATATACGTAAAATCGGAGTTTCTAGTATATACTGCAGCTATATATATATATATGACGGGGTAAGTATAACGGCCATCGTTATTGTATTAATGACTTTGCACGTACCTAAACCATAAAGGCTGCGGGGGACCGAAGGGTCAGGGTATAAACAGAAGGGACATGGCGTAATTGTAGCCATATAGGAGGTCACAGGGATGGGCTGGAAGGGACGAAGGCTCACAATGGACAAACCATTATGAAGTGCAATTAACAATACTGTTTGACCATATATATATATATATATATATATTTATATATACACACATATATGACAGGGCCCCTAAAGCTCTGCAGAGGATGCAGTGTGTGTATTTTTGGATGTCATAGACGGCTGTGACAAACACATAGCATATATATATGATCGTGTAATATTTATATACAGGTCGTTATAATTATTAATTTAAAATCGTAAAACATGATAGGGTTTTTTTTTTTTTATTATTATTGTTCATGGTTTTTAGTTTCAATTTCAATCGTTGTTCATGTATATATTATATATACGCATCGTTAAACGTTAAATATCGGAATATATTATCATAACAAGAACACGGATTTTCATTCGGGCTATAAAAACAAGACAAATATATATATGCACTAAAATATAAATGCCGAAACACACATGCATTAAACAATTCTAATATACCTAAAAAAAAAAAAAAAAATCAATGTACACTCGAAAATTTTTAAATATACCATAGTTTATATAATACCCATATATCTAACAGTAATACATGCATTTATAAAAAAAAAAAAAAAACAAGCAAATTTATATTTAAATTTGATATCGTTTTAATTTACAAATTGCGCATATTTCACTATTATTACTTACCATCTTGATTTTTGAACTATATAATATAATATAATATATTATATATTCATCTACCTATATAAATAATGATGAAAAAATAAAACCAATAATATAAGCTGTGTGTGTAAAAAAGATTAATTTACCAGAATATAAACATTACCTAACTTCCATATATTTTATACAATAATAAATGCCAATGTTAAAAAAAAATTCAATCCCTATAATCAATATATAGTAGGGACATTATGTTGTACCTACTCGTATTCCATTTATATAATATAGCCTGATTAATATGTATTATATTAAACTCTTATTTAGTTATTATTATATAATTATTATTATGTTATAAAATCTAAATTCTTTATACTTTCTAGTTTGTTTTTTAGTCATTGACGATTAAACTCCGTATACTGATGATCCAAGATATATATATATATATATTTATAGGTACTTGGTTTTATCCATGCAAATCAATGAATATTTTTCGGTAAAAACATGATGATTATTTTAGATTAGTGTGACCATATTTAGAAAATTAAAAACGAGAAATTTTTTCACCCTCCCCCCCTACACACATACATTCACACCACAAGCACACACGTAGTCTATATTTTACCATTCTAATTTTACTATATTGGAAATAATTTTTGCAAATTAAGATAATAAAACAATTTTGAACAATTGAAAACCAGCATAAAAAAAAAAAGCAAAACTTTTATTTTGATTTTTTTTTTCAAATTATTATAGGATCAAAATGAAAAAAAAAACCGTGACATTCTTTAGAAAACGGTAAAATAAGCGTCCCGTTGGTATAGTTTTTTGGGACAACGGGACGTGATGCTGAAAAACGGGACTATATCCCTTATTAAACGAGACGTATGGTCACCTTATTATAGATTATAGAGTATATTTACATAGACTATATTTTGATTCCGATTCAATTATGAAATTTACTTATATAAATTGATAAACGTAAATGCCCCGGGAAATATGTGGACATTTTAAACAAAATATAAATTACTGCGTTTCTCGATAATAAATATATTCATCCTTAACTGCATAATGAATAACATTTCATAAGTTATTATACAACCATGATCTAAACATCATAATAATATTCATCTTGCACAACTCGTATACGATATAAATTTTAATCCGTTCTGATGTATAATGGGAACATTTATTTTTATCGTCGACTTTTATTGCGATTTTCAATTTTCAAGAATATACTCGTAATATATACCAATATAGTATATGCGCGCATAGGTACTTGTATAATTATTTCGCGTTCATTACACGCCCTTTTACAAACGTTGGCTTTACCGTATAAATTGCACGAAAATTGCGGAACGATTTCGTTTATTATATACGGTTCTATACACGCTGATATCTCTATGATACCCTGAGCTGGTATAACGGGTTGACCATAATGGTAACAGTCCGAGTGTATATATATATATATGAAATCGAATCGAGGACAATGCACCAGCAAGGAGAGGTACAGGAGACTTTCACGCATACACTTTATACGTATACCTGCAGTGTTTGTATAAATAGTGCACACATTGTGCAGCAGGTCTCCTCCAATACGACGAGGGTAATTCGTAATTCGTAGATTAGCACGCCCACGAGTTTAATGAGATAATTTGAGTGTCTGACATACAAATTACCATTATGTCTTAAACCTAAACGATATGTTGGTCTACCAAATGTCGGCCGGAAGTTGTCACACGTTTCCTCTGCACTATTATATCTATATAAACGTATTATACGATCCAGCGAGCGGTTCGGTTATAAATAATATGCATATGCACATGTTTTAATGTGTGATCGACTGACAGGACAATCCGGTTTCAGGTGGATGTAGTCAATTAATAACGTCCAACTGGATATGTATATATATATATATATATCATAGGTAGGTACTACAATTTGTTTTTTATTTATTTTTTTTTTTTTACTACTACCTATTTTTCACTTTTTTAACACTACGCTATTATCAATACCTAAATATGTACCGACTAGTATGCGAACGGGATGGTATAATACAATAAGCCGCATTATTATAATTACAATTAGCTAAAAATATGTGAAATTATAGTTTAGCCGTATGATTATAAGAGGTATATATAGGTAGGTATAACCATCTCAAAATTCAAAAACTGTCGTAAATTCTACGAACAAGATATACTACAGTAATATAGGTTACGGAAATAAATTATAAATTGTAATAGATAAAAACAAATGAAGAAAGATCAATAATTGGATTTTATGTACCTACTTATGAGTTTTCCCATACCCAGTAATCGAGTTTGAAATACTCAATATTATAATGCATTACTCAATATTCAAATAACTGGCTAATATATGCATGTACAAAAAACAATATTGTGCAATATAAAACTTGTATATTTATTTACGCAGAAATTAAAATTATGTTCACAAAATTTTCAAAATAATTTATTATAGTTAATTACGAATCCATAATATCTACTTGTAAATTATAATTTATAATAATTCGAATATGTATAAAAATATATTTTTATATTGTTAAATATCTATACTATATTAAGGGATGTTAGCGCAACCAATTTTCAAAAGTAATATTTACAATGACTTTTTATAAATTCACGAAAAAATCACCGCAGTAATAAATATTACATAGTAATGAGACCAATTTTTATTCATTTTTAAAATACATAATATAAGCACTTTTCAATTGTTAAATTTTCATTTTTCAAGAAATTTTTAAAAAAATTTCCTACACAAAACCCCGTAAAAATGGCTACACAGATATGACTGTACCTTTATAAATTTGTACAAAGCCGTTGAATTTTAATAGCAATAAAAAATATGTAATATAACCTTCTAGAAATACATTAGCAAATATAAAAATATTATTTTCTGGTCCAGAGTTCAATGATCGATAGACTATGCTAAATCGAATAAAAAAGAGTACCTACATTCTGTGCCTTCAGAGTTATGGAAAGACAATTATATTTTGATAACATTGAAAAGTACACAATATCTCTAAGACGGAAAATAGGTATAGGTACCTATACCTATTTTAGGTACCTACTCGGTTCTGTTGGAATTTCATCATAATGATAAAGCGATTACGATTTGACGAGAATTATAAAATCAAAAATGTGATAAACACCGATTCGAAAAACAAAAAATAAACTCACTGTACTTTTAGATTATAGGAAATAGACTAAACATTTTAATATGTGTGGACGATATAAATTAACTTTAAAACGAACAGTCTGTAAACATAAGGAAATCATATAAAACATGTAAAACACATAGGAATCTCGGTAATGTAATAATAATTAACTTTTGATGGGAATTTTAATACTATCGACCAGAATAATAAAGGCCGAAACATAAAAGGTATATACTGCATATTTTAGAGTAATATTAAAAAGAGTAGAGAAGATTTGATATATTTGGAAAATATACGACGCTTCCGAGACAGACAGTGTGTTAAATTACTTATACATACATGGCAGTAATTATAAACAGATTCAATTTCGATGAGAATTATATAATGTATAGAGTAGTATATTTTCAATCATAAAATGAACAAAATAAAAAAAACAATCTGAAAAATGTGGAAAATATACGATAATTCCGAGACAGACAGTGGATATACCTGTCTATTAAACTTTCAAAATAATGAAAATATTCTAATTAGACGAGAATCATATGATATATTGTTTAAAAACTCTAAATCAATAGAACCACATTTTATACTTTCAGTATTAAAAATTTAGTCGAATTTTTATAACAATACATAATATATAAGAATTTCTATACAGTCAATAAATATACGAATAACAATTACTACTGGAAATTCAGGAATGATAACCTATTAAATTGTGCCGAAAATTGTATAATCAATAGATTAATAACTGGCGAATCACAAAAGGAAACTGCAACCTCAAAAAAAAAATGAAAAAAATATAAAAAATGAATTGATTATAGTGATATACCTATAGGATATTCAAAACAGAAGGCGTTTATTTTGTATACGGGATCTATTGAAATTTATTGACAATAATTATGAAAGTATTTGGTTCGGTTGAAAATTTAGTGTTCAATTAATTATTAAGATACCGTTTCGAAAAAAATGAGTACAATCTATACCCAGGCCCGACGAGAGGGGTGTGAGTCAGTGGTAATTGCCCCCGGGGTCAGAGTTTTCAGGGGGGCCCTGATTTTTCCAAAACCTTACACATATAATATCCCAATAATTATCGTTTTGAAAATGGCGACAAAAAAAGGTCATTCATACAGACCACTCCAAGGCTTGAATTTTCTGTCTACGACCCTTTTGATATCTTCTTAATGTTGTACCATATCTATAAATGGACATTTTAAAAATAATTGTGTTGTAAATTATAATAACTTATAATAATTTATTAATAAAATTACCTATTATGCATACATGTTATGCAACATTTTTACACAGTTAATTCTATCAGGTTTTATAATTTAAAATAAAATTATTCTATGTGTATTACGAGTTTACAACTTTTATGCACTTATACACATTGATAGGCGATAAATTATTCATTATGATTACATAATTTATTATAGATAATGGATATAGAATCCGCTTATTGTAAATTATTTAAGTAAAAAAACCAGGGGCGCATAAAAACCTGAACTGTAAAAGTCTGGATATTAGAAATATGGAATTTTTATTTATTGAAACCGTAATTATAAACTGGACATTACAAATCTGGACTTTTAATTTTACAAGATTATTTTAAAAACTTTTTTATCAGGTATAACTCATTATTATTTATTATATTATATTAAAATAAAAAAGTTAATATTTATAACATGAATAGTTAAAACTATTTCCTCTTATTAAAATAATTACAAATCATTTATTGTAAGTTGAAGTGAAGTATATTGAGAGAGCTATACTATTATAATATTATATAGACCAAAGGAAATTTTTTTATATGACATATGATACATTTTAAAACGTATTTAAATCTTTTAAATCGTTAATTTTAATTTTTTTTTTAATATTTATAGAGTTGCCTACATATTACTTCTTAAAAATCAGCAAGCTGACATCATTTTTTAAAACATACTATATATATTATGTTGGTTCTTAGAGGAAAATTGGTTATTATGTAAGGGCTGACGCTTGGATATGTTAATAGTGATAAAAATAATTATTATAATCATTTGTATGACAAATATGTGCTTCCCGTCATAATAGTAGGTATAGTGTATAATAGTGTAGTACTCTAATAGCCTCTCAAACACGACAATTTACGCGTACGGGCAGAGATGGGCTTTATTCATATATATTTTTATTTAAAAATTATTATAGAAGTTAAACATTAGAGATCCAGTTTTTAATGGAATTGACAAACAATATGAATAGAAAGGGACTTGTATGACTACCCTGAGGAACAGCAGAAGATATACAATATTTAATGCTAAGATAGAATTAAGTACTTTAATAAACTGTTGTCTATTGCTAACATAGGACTTTACCCATGAGAGGAGTGGGTTTCCTATATTAAAGGGTTCAAGTACATGAAATAGGAGACCGGTAGACGACAGTGTCAAAAGCCTTTTTAAAATCGGCGAAAATTACATTATCCTGACAACCACGTTCAATGACCTCGGAGATATATATATATATATGATGTAAAAAAGACACTACTAGTGGTAGTGGACTTACCAGATCTAAAACCGCTCTGTTCATCTACCTATTATATAATAATATGATTTAAACATTTTTTTATGGGGGAGTAAACGTTTGATTCGAACAGTTTGTAAAACTAAAACCGATCAGTAGGGCGTGGAGCCGTGGAAGCACTTCTAGGTTAATGGTGGGATCTATATTGAATTTAAATTTAAAAGCAATGTTAAATCATTTCTTTCAAAAATGTTGAATGGAACTCGATATAATAAGTAGCACATCATAACAATAGTTAGGAAATGTATTTTAAACAATAATTTTATTATTTTATTATTATTCTATATTTTAAACAAAACGAATAATAATTATCTCTCCAGTATCGAATCAAATATCGGAACTAAATAGGTATGTACCTAACTATACTATAATAACTATACAGACATATGGACGGACGGATACTATGGCGATATACAAGATAGGTATATATTATACTTATGTGTTTAGGAACTTGAAAAAAACGTATTAAAATCTAAAAATATAAATTGGTTTTTAAAAATCAAAGGTTTAAAAAGTAAAACGATCTTTTATGAATTAGAAGACTAAATGCGTTTATAAGAAAAAAAAAAATTGTTTACGGGACATCCTTTTTGTCAACTTTTTTTTTTCTTCAAATATGCGATATATAATATGTGGATACCTGCAATTTTCAGAACTGCTCTAAAAACTTTGTGATTGGACTTATTTTTGAAGTTATGATAATTTAAAGTTTTACGATTTTATCGTATTATTCCACATCTATATTCATATTGATATAATTGATATAATTATTATAAGGCCTGGATGTTGATAACATTTACTTTTGTTTTTTTTTGTGGAATGTTTTAGGTGATATTTTCCTAGCTAAAAATGTTATTCAATAACATACGAATCTAAATAAATAATTTTTTATATCATTTTTGGCTTTTTTTTTTACTTATTAGGGCAATTTTTGACATTTTAATGTCATTTTTGTAAATTAGGTCATTTGAAATTATTTTTCAAAAATGTTCATGATAGAAAAAATACAAGTTTACTATTATTATTGTTATTTTTGTTTTACGTAATATATCTATATTTTTTTATCTACAATTTATTTTCGTAACATAGCGTTATTGACTTAAGACCATTATACAATGCGTCAAAAAAATATAATACACATAACTAAAATATAATATATAACTTATGTAATTTATACAATTTTAATGATATTTTTTTATGTTTTTAGATTATAAATTAAATTTTTTAATGGTATTTTTTGGGTTTTTTTAGGTTATAAATGTGTTTTTTTAAAGCATTTTTATAGGTTGTTTAGAGCATCAACATCCGGGCCTTAATAATTATTAATAAACGTATATATTAAGTATAGGTACTTTTTTATTTGAAAAAATATAATACAGTTTTTAATACTTTGATTTATTTGTTATAAGTTATAACTTGTCATTCAATATATTGGTCACGTTTTCGGTTCATATATTTTGATTTCGTGTTATGTTTGTTATTATAATATTTTGTTACATAATATGGATCAGATGGGAATCAGTGTTACAAAATAATATACAATATAATAATATTGTAATGTTATTCACGTTGACCTAGACCAAAATGGAATGGATGGGGTGGAGGGCGGGTGTCCGCGACGGTAGTGACCTTGAACGAGTGGAGAGAATGAATAAACCACCGGCGACTGGAGACGACCGCGAGCGTTTATAGACGGTGTATAGGGGAGGGGGCGCGTCTCAGACGTAAAGCACTAGGGGACGACGGCAGTTTCGAGACGGGGCGCAGACGGCAATCGCGCGAAAAAGACGCCTGACACACACTCGCGCACACACTACGCGCGCACGCATAGCAGGCCGAATAACTGGGCGGGCGTCGTACGCCGGTGGCCCGTCCCTCGGTCGGCGCGATTTCTTTCCGCGCCGAAGCTCGCCGGGTTGCGGGGCATTTTTTAGTCGACGGGTTGGCCGCAAACCGCCGCGCCCGGGGCCGTGGTGGGAGTGCGTGTGCCGTCTGTACCGCGCGCTCCGCCGCCGCCGCCGCCGCCGCCACCGCCGCCGCAGTACGGTCAATCAAAATCCCCCCACCGCGCCGCGGTAATCGGGGCGCGGTGGCCGCCGCACGCGTTTTGCGGGATAAAAACCCCGGCCGCACGCAAAGACCGTGCTGCGGGGGTCATGGGCGGCGGCAGCGCGGTGGCCACTGTACGCCGCCGCCGCCGAGGTTTTTCTGTGGTGGGGGCGTCGGCGGGGTGGCGGTCGCTCCGTACTCACTCACACAAACGCGTACGTACGCTCGCGGTAGTGTCGCGCGGGGAGGGACAATGTAAAAACGGGAAGGGAAAAAAACCGGAAAAAAAAACACACACACACACACACACACACACTCATACTACTACCGTATCGGGCGGCCGCAGCGGTGCGGTGGTGGCGGTGGCCACGGCGGTGGCACGAGGTGGGGACGACATAACACGAGGTCCCGAGGTCCCGTCGTCCGCGTGCGGAATATTTCAGTTGTGCCGAGATCGGTGACGCGGTTTGTCGCGTTTTTGGTTCACCTTTTTTTCCCCATCCGCTTGCTCGTCGCTCACCCTCCGCGCGCGCGTCAGCCGCCGTCGTCGCCAGTCATACCCCTCGTGCGCTTCGTGCCGGTTCGGCTACCGTCGGCGTGTTCGTCTGTGTATCGCCATCGTGGGGATTTTCCCAAAGCGGTTTTCGCGCGCGTCCGTTTTTAATTTTAATTTTTTTTTTTTTTTTTTAAACACGCCGTCCGCGAGTTTGCCGAATTTTTCTCTATTTCAAATCCACCACACCTCGGATTAAGCCAACATCTACACGTCAATCACATCTATAATAATATATACAATCACGACAGGCACTATGGCGAGTACTATTTATACTATTAAAAATATTTTTTTATATTTAGGTACCTATACCTAGGTTTATAATTATTATTTTTTTTTTCATGGTACCACTTTTTAATTTAACATTAATGCTATTAATAATATTATAGAATTCTTATCAATACTATATGATACACATCGATCGATCAATCAAGATTTTACTCGATATTGTATTATCGACAATACGAAATATTTTAATAATATTTTATTTTTTTAATAATACCAAGAGCACCCATAGTATAATATTATGTGAACGATATTCAATTACTAAAATATAGTATAGGTACCTGCAAAAAAGGGTGTTTTTTTTTTTTAAACGAAAAAAAAAGTAGGAGTAAAAAAAAGTTTTCGAAGTAATCACTTTGGAACGCAGTAAAATTAATTAAAAAAAAGGTGCCAGAAAAAATATTGAAACTTGTTGATATCTAATTTTAAACTTTCAATAACCTTTCAACCCATACGTTCCTTGATATGTATCGTAAAAAAATTCCAATAATAATAATAATAATGAAATAACGTAACATAATCTATAAATTTGTCCGGTAGTTATATATTTAAATATTTTTCGAATAAATCTGTTCTGCAGTATTTGGATATTAGTGCATGTTCTAATTATTATTTAATTCTATTATAACTATTATGATATAAGTATAGATTTTGAATTAAAATTAACCGATTTTGGACGTTTTTGAATTTTTGCAGGACATGGACGCTGTATACCAAAAATACGTGGCGTGCATCCTAGAAGATGTCCGGGCCATCCATGGCAAGGAGATGGTGGCCACGGGCAGCCCGTCTGTTTTCTGTTCCGTTTTGCCGGGACACTGGCGGTCCAACAAATCGCTGCCCATACCATTCAAAGTGGTCGTTCTGGACGAGGTGCCCGACGGTGCCGTCGTCGTTGTCCAGGCCGGCAACGACGAGAACCCGTCGGCTGATATGAGAAACTACCGGGCCCTATCGGCCACCGGCGTGGCCGTTTTTAACGACCTTCGGTTCGTTGGCCGCAGCGGAAGAGGTTCGTATATTTTACTGTGTCTAAACGAACTCAAAAAATATCGATATTTTACACACATGTAAATGTTACTAATAATTATTTATATAAATACTAATACCTAATTATCCAGAGTTATTGATATTTTACACTAATATACCGATAAATCAAAGATATTTCATGAATTATCATTATTTTCGATGTAAAAATCTATTTAAAATATACTTGAGTAAGATTCATTGATCGAGTTTTGAATTTTTTTGTCAAAAAATATCTTTTGATATACATATGTAATTGACTATATGCAAGAAACGTTTTTATAACGTTAAATTTATTTAGAATCGATTACAATAAATTACGAAAAATAATAAATATATGCTATTATCACTATTAAAAACATCAAAAGTAAAAAATTCGTAATAATAAACAAAAAGTTGATAAAATAAATATAAAATTTAAGTAACTAATAATATATTAATAGTTATTACAGTAAGTAATGTAAACCGTAAAAATGTGTAACGTTTATAATCTTTGTAACGCATAAACATAAAACTTCAATACCTAACGCTTAAGATTGTTCCACATTATTCAGATTGTTTATTTTATGCCATGCTTATCCATATATTTTATCCTCGATTTTATCCATTTCGTTCACACAAAATACACGATATCAATAAAGATATTTATAATACTAATATTAATAATAATTATAACTATATAAGCAATAAACTTTGTACGCGAATGATGACTTTCAAAAATATTTCTAAGAATCAACTTACTATAATATAAAGAACTTTACAAACAATATAATCATAAAGTGAACTTCAGCATATAAAGTGCTCAATATAATTATATATTCAATAATTTCAAAATATGTGTCATAATATTTTAGTTTAATTTTTTTTTATTACACCATGTAGGTAGGTAGGTACTCATTTATTACAATGATGCACTAGATATATAATATTTTGATGTGCATAATTTTTTTTTTAAAAAAACTAAATTTTTTAAAATTATATTTTGAAAACACTTAGTTTAGTTTCTTTATTAAAGGAATATATTGAAGTTTTTGGTTACAACTTATTAGGAATTGCAATATAATAAATTATTATTATTACAAATAGTTACCAGATTTTGAAAAGAATAAAATATGAAAAGGAAAAAATATCACAGCAATAAATATAATATATTCTTTAATTATTACAGGTAAACTGTTAACGCTCACCATTACCGTTCAATGCAAAGATCAAGTGGTGTTGGTAGCCAACTACATAAAAGCGATTAAAATCACTGTCGACGGGCCAAGACTTCCTCGGTCGAACCACAGAGGTGAGTTTTTATAACTATTGTTTAACATAATCATATACCATAGAACTATATAATAAATGATTTAAAATGCATGTAAAATTCAGTTTCGAAAAAATAATACGAAAGAAAATAGATAATAATTATTATCTTAAATACTCCCTAAATTATACGTTTTTATTTATATAATATTATACTCCGTTTCGTAGATTTAGTAGTGCGAATTGTAGACTTAAAAACTGCATAGCAAAAAAAAAACAATATGTCTTTTATACATAATATATTATAATACTTTTCACTCTCGTAATTTTAGATTAAAACTGTATAGCTGACAATAGTTATTTCTCCGTTCCCCTCGCAGTCATTATGACAAACGGCAGAGGGTTAAAGACCCTTTACAGCTCTCGACGACACGCGGCCCAAACTCGTTAAAAACATATATTATTTTCCCAACTCCGAGTTATTTCAATGAAGAATCGTTGATCTTTGACACGACGGGGAGAAAATATTACCATTTCAGTTTTCCATCGCAATACGTTAGTTTCATAACGTGTATAGGTATATATTTTGTCATGGAAAAAAAACACACAATTTCAATAATTTACTCTCGTATGTACCTATACAGTATGTATGAACTTTCAAAATGAATTTACGTTTTTTAACAATTGCATATTTCACCCGTTAATCAATTTAGGCTGGTGAAATGTACAAACCGAAATCGCCGTTCTGTATATTTAATTCTATTAACGCACCTCATCCGCCTCCACCTTACTCGCGCCGACTAATTCGATTGGTGTCTATTTACCCGTAAAACTGTTATTTCACACTTTTGACATTATACATTTCTATCCACTTCGAACTGTATATGGTAAACGGGAACACTGAATCGTGTATTTATTTTTCTCGGATATAATAATGGCTCATATATACATTTTTCTAACAGTACACATGTTCGTATTTTTTTTTAATTGAACATGATAACTTGGGTTGTTTAATTAGCGTTTGTATTAAAATTAAATCACTCGTTGTTTTATACATGTTTAAAATAAATAACCTAATGCTTATAAACTACGAAATTGATACCCAAGTCGATATACTCAGTTTCAGATTCCAAATAGCCTATTTGTGTTAATAAAATCTGTGTAGGTTTTTTCATATCTTAAAAATGGTCTATCTTATATTATAATACACTTACATCTCATAATTCGTAATAACCGTCATTATAGGTACCTACCTGTATAACCCCAAAAACCTAACGGTTCCCGTGGGCATTATCAGCTTTCGAGAATATAAAAATGCCGATTTCTACCGACGGGAGTTCCGGTCGGAAATCGCTGATAAGCGGGGATTTAATGGACCGAACCCGGTGTTTCGTACCTACTATATATAATATGCAGCATACACCCTTGAGCGGATATTACAGTCGCTGTCCGAGAGCAGTTATTTTCACGGAGAGTAAGGTAATGGTGGAAAAAGTAGGACGGCACGGAAAAATTGTCCAAATGCACAAATTCCATTTCCGACGCGGAAAATACATTTACGTATATACGCATATATACCTATAGGTATATATATATATATATATATATAAAAAAAAGGTGTAGTGTGTCAAACTCATTGGGCTGCAATAACGTTAACGAAGGTACGGAAAGACGTCACAGTGAACAAAAAAAAAAAAAAAAAGTAAAATACAAAATACAAAATGCCTAAAAGGGGTTTATTTTTTGTCGGTGTGTGCCGGATTATCTGGTATAGTCGTCGTGGTAGTGCATTAATCATCCTCCGGTCTTTCATTACAGGAAAGGTTATATAGACACACACACACACACACATATATATATATATGTGTGTGTGTGTGTATATTAAATATATATGTAGAGTGCATACGTGTATTTAACGACAGGCAGTGTACATAATATGAAAGACATACGTACAGGACGTGAAGTTGATTGGCAAATCCCTTACTCTTCTCCCCCTCTGTTCAAGGCCCACTAGGTTTTTTTTTTTTTTTTTGTACGCATATTAGCGCAATTAACACAAACGGACATAACTACGTACACGGATAGTTTCGATTTTTTATGGATATATTTTTTTTTCATAGCGAATTTTTCCCTCCAAACTGATTAAGTAGTCTCGGGAACGCTTTTAATGAATCCATCCGTGCGTTACACCCACTTCATCCACAACGATGACCGTTTGTATCAATCGATTGTTTTTTATGTTTTAATTTTTTTTTTTTTACATCATACAACGCACGTACGGAATCGGCCATGTATACCAGTCACCCCCTTCTCCCGGCCGTGTATAATATGAAAAGCAGCCCCTTTTTAATTATTTTCGCGCTTTTACCCGAAATCACTCCAACTGTCCCGTGGGCTTCTGGTGAATAATATATTACACAAAGGACGTTATCGATTTCAAACATGTTCATACGTCAAGTTTTTAAAATCCGAAAATTTAATTGGGTTTTAAAATGCTATATATATATATGGTGATTATTTTATCGTCGTGCTCACCTAAATTTTCTGCGAATGTTTATTTAAAATTTTTTTTGTACAACTGAAAGTAGGTACTTATATCTAATTATATTTATATCAAATATATATTTTAATAGACAAATAATGTTTATGTAATATTATTATATAATAAGATTTTATCCTTATTATTTTCAAGGTGTTATACTTTTCTTAATAACCGCAACATATTTTTTTTTTTTTTTTGACTTGACATTTCAACTAAGAATATTGAACAAACATTTAATTATTTATTAGCATTTAAAGTTTCGAAAAGCCGAATAACGCAGGGCGCTATTAAAAGTATTCCCCATCCTTCTACACATCTCTTATTTAAATTTTAAATGCTTATAAATGAAAAACTGTTATTCGATATTGATGCATAACATTTTTTTAAAAAGTAGTCCACGTCGGAATATTAAGATAGAAATACAGGTTACCTTATAAGAAAATTATATAACCTAAAAAATTACAGAGATTAAAAATATTTAAAAGAACTAACTTTTTATAAAAATGAAGTGAGATAAGTATCTCGAGATAAAAATTACAACATTTTAAAAAGATAAATATTCACAGAAACAAATGTGAGCACGTTAAAATATTCACTATAAACGCATTTTTTAAATATAGGTATAGTGATTTTATAAATAAAAAACACAGTAAATACGAAAAAAAAATATAGTCAATACCGAGTAATTAAATGTTTTTAATTTCTTATTAATTTATAAATATACTTATGTCATCGCTATTAATTTCAATAATATTTACATTTGTATATATTTTATTATATTTTGATATATATTTACGATTTGTCATAATATATATTATGTAATTTTTTTTTATCACACCATACGTTTTAGAAGGTCCGGTTCTCACCCAATGGTGTTTTTTTTTGTTTTTGGAAATTAGCCGATAAAAGTTTACAACGAATAAAACGTATGTATTATTTATTGTACGTCGAGATTTTCACTGACGCGACTAAATAACAAGAGGTAACAAACTGTTGTGCGGAAACTCCACACGTAGAGGGTTGGGGAAAGTATCCTGTCGCTTGACTGTGTGTACAATGGAGTTCACTAAAAAACGTCCCTTTAACGCAGACTCGCGCACACAATAGCTCCTGGTTTAGTCGGGCTATTGTAACCCGTTGGCAGGAAGATGGGTGGTGGAGTGGAAGGATGACGTGCACGGTGTGTGTGGCAGTGGCGACGGTGGTGGTGGTGGTGGCGGTGGTAGTGTCAAACACTGCCGGAGGGATGGTTGACCGAGGGGTTGAGGGGTGAGGTTTACCCGAGTAGTAAACATTTGGCCATAAAACTGACCCTCTTATGTCCCGCAAAAGGGGTAAAAATTACAATAGATTTTGGTGCACGCGGAGGGATTTTACGATAAGCTCTCTGGGCTTAACCCGAACCCCATCCGTCGGCTACCACCCTATATATACTCGTGTATATATATATTATATACACGTATGTATATTGTATATATTCACAACGTATGCATCATGCCTTATGCCACAGCATCAGCCATTAAAATCCGGTCGAAGTGAGCAGAGAGAGAGAGAGAGAGAGAGAGAGAAAGAACGTGACAGGGAGAGAGAATACCGAGTTCACAGTGGCATCCGTTAATAATTTAAAGCACAATTAAAATCGATATTGCACGCTAAATACACGTAAAAGTGCATTTCACTCCCAATTTTTATCAATAAACAAAAAAAATAAAATAAAATCAACATAATACGAGTGATTAGAGTCAAAAGAGAATAGGCGTACTTCAATGTACTGCAGTTGGATGATTTGTGACTTATAATCTCTATATAATACCCATTATACCCATTATTTAATGACGTATATAATAATTGGCTCGTATATTATTTAAAAAAATGTACACTATTTTGCTCTTAGATATTTTTAGTCTAGCAACAAAAAAATAAAAATGCATTTTATTTTCGCGTGTTTCAGACGTAATCCATGGTTACGGGGGCATGTTCCCAATGCACGGGCCCTTACCACCTTACGGCATGATCATGGAATATAAGCGGCTGCTGGAGGGCGCGACATTGCCGGGTTCGCTGAACTACCAATATATAGCGGCCAATTACTTCCAACTTCACAGTAAGTGTTCAAAAATATATTGCTTGTATAGATGATTTACGTAACGCATATGTATACGGGGAAATTGTATATGTTATTGGAAGGGGTTTTTTTTACCCCTCACCAATCGCAGTTCAAACGAATAAAGCAAATTGAATTTTCCGTTTCGATTGTCGATATTTCGATATTCAAATATCCACACAAAATAAATCATAATAATAAAATCTAACAACTATTTGAAAATTCGGGTATAATACCCGTTCGTGCCGAATATCGGAATAAGATTTTGAGTGCAGTCTGTAATTATAAAATTAATTACTAATTCTATTAAATATTTTATTATTAAATACACGTTTACCCCCCCCCCCTCCAAAAAAAAAATTTTCATTTAAAAATCGTGAACTTTTTGAGCTAAATTATATATTGTAAATCAATAATAAATATATTTTATCATTGACATATAATCTTGTCGTGTATTTATTTAGTTCGTCATTTTTTAAGGTTCAAAATTAACAAAATGTTATTCCCGAAAATTAAAAATATTGATTTTCAAATTGAATATCACTTTTGAATACTTTTGTATTTATGAAATAAATTTGATAATTTGTATAAAATGTGTTTTAATATTTAAGTTGGTATATTTCTATACAATTAACTATAAGTATTCACTCGTTAGTTCCATAGCATAACTATTAACTATAATATACCAAAATAGGTATTATTACATATTTATATATTATATTAATACTCGAAAAGTGCAATTTAACTTACTTAAATTAAATTTTAATTTTATGACGTACATACAATAAATAGTATTATGTACCTACTTAAAAAGTATTTTTCATTATTCTCGTCGCTTTTTCGCAGATGCCATGGAAGCGTCACAAATGTATTGTGACATGCCACCCCAGTCGGCGTTCAATTTCACCGGCTACCACCACGGCATGCCGCCCACGTCACCCAACACCGAGGAAGAACCACCCGCAGTGGCTGCCATGGCCGTTGCACGGGACGACCGTATCAGTGGCGGTTGTGCTTCGTCGAAACGGCCTGCAGCGGAATCGTCGGCGTCGGCGGCGACGGCCACGGCCACGACGACGGCCGCTGTCACGCCAGACCCGCACCACCGCGAACCCAAACGGCCCAAACGGGAGGCGGCCCCGAGTCCGGACATTGACATCGTTAACGTGGCAGTCGTCCGGTCGTCCAGCCCGGACGTGCTCAAACCCCGGCAGGAGAAGATCTGGAGGCCTTACGGCGCCACCGACGAATAGCGAATCGACGTGATCGTGTAAATATGTGTAAAAATCTGGGTTTTCCATAATATTCTGTAAACACGCATCTCTCTTTCTCTATAAAATATGTATAGACAATCAATGGAGCATTTAGGTTATACGATTCAAATTTTGTGATATTAGCGTTTAGGTTTATATATTATTATTATAATAAATAATAATAAAAAATATTATTATTATTGTGTCTACTTGTAAAAATGATTTTTTTTAAATCATTGTCGGGGCCTTTTTTAATAATGTAATTTATACACACTATATACTATTATTATGTAAAAGAGTCATGAAATGTTTTCATTTTTACCCTCTTACAAAAAAAAAAAAAGAAAATAATAAATATTACATTTTATATGCGTACGATATACGCATCAAGTGTACGTATACGCGTATGTTATACTTGTACGTAGAATCGCGGGCCGTTTTTGTGATAAAAATGTATAATAACCTGTTATTAGCGTGTGAATTTGTTAAACAAAAAAAAAAAAAAAATACATATTATATATATATATATATATTTAAAAAAATATTGTTTCGTTGATCATTATTAAGATCGTCGTCGTCGTCGTCGTCGTCGTCGTAGTCGTCGTCATCATCGATAGAAGAGTATCCGATTAAGCACAACCCTAGCTTTTACTCTATGGACTGACTTTATCGATATCCATATCTTTATATATATATATCGATTATAGAAATAAAATTATTATTGAGTGTAATATATACATATTATATGTGTATGCGTTATAACTATTTTATTCTATTTGGTCGTGTTTCCTAAATAGGTACGTATATACCTACTTTTCAGAAGTTTATATTCTTATTTATTGTACTTAATTATTGTACAAAAAAAAAAATCTGTTGAAACACTACAAAAAAATAAAAATAAATTTTAAATAAAGAGATATTATATTGATAACATGTTTGTTCAATATTCACATATATATTATATATATATTGAAGATACAATATATTACAAAATACATAGGTATAATATATTATAAAAATTAGAATATGTACCTACTTAGCGTTTATGAAAATAGTTAACAACATAAGGATTATCAGGTTATTAATTTAGTCAAAACATTATTGATGTATACATAACACGAAAACGTATAGTATTAATAGTATTAAATACTAATATCAAATCATAAATAAACAAAAACGTTACACTAATGAACAATTAAAGAAACTAAACATAAAAATACTTCAAGCAAAATCGATAAAAAAATATAGGTATCCACTATATTATAGTATACCTACGTAAAAATGATTAATAAGTTTAAATTAATTTTAACATTTTACGTAAAAATAATATTACAAATTAAATTTTCAAACCTCAAAAATATAATTTAAAAAAGTGGAAAATCAAGAAATTACCTCTTGAAAGTACTAACTAGATCAAATTTTATACTATTTTCTGGTGGAAAAGTCGATTAAAGAAAAAATAAACATCATTGAAAAAGCTTTCTCGCTCATCTCAAAAAATAAAATGAGTGTCTCATTTTATGAGGCTCTCGAGTCTGGAGTAATATGGAAATGTCGCCATATCTATGGTCTCAAAATATAGATTGTGTTGTCTTTTTTAAACAAATTCGGGGATCCTGTCGTCTTCATGAATCTGTGTGTTCAATCGAATTGCAATAAATACTTTTATATTGAGCTCGATTCGATTTTCACCATTATAATTAGAGATGATTAGTAAAAAAAAAAAATGATTTAACCATTTTATAAGTAGACGCACTACCGAAACACTTTTTAAAACGTGTATAAAAATTCCTAGATTCTACAAATTTTTATCATACGGTTAAAAATTGCATTGGCGAATTAATTTATTTGAGTAAAATTAACTTTCGGAACACTGAACGATATTGTTTCAGCATAAGCCTTATTTCAATAATTTTTCATATTCTCATCATCACTACCCATAATATATAATGTTATATATAACACTATAAGTCTATAGCCTGTCCCTATAATAATAATGATTATTTTTCCTTTTAATGTCGGTGAAAATCGTGGCGGTACAGCGGCTGATGTCGATGACGGCGGATGCTGCTTCCGCAAAACGAGGTCTCTGGTGCGTGGGGGCTTCGTCCTGCAGCACCACCCCACTAAAGAGGGATTTTGGTAAACCCTTCGAGGGTTGTCGTCGTTGTGAGTCATGTACACACATACAATGGTGAGGGACCGCTGATTCATGATAAATAAATCTGGAGTATAGGTCCCTTATATTATTATTTGAGAACAGCGTGTGTGTGTGTGTGTGTGAGTTTGTTGAACCGAGGGAGTAGTGAATATGTTGTACGACTACTCGTTTACTATTTTTCGCGGCATTCTTTTCCCGTTTTTCCATGCTCCACGGATATGCGTACGATTAATATTTATCGTCGTTTATTTATAGTACGCGTCCGTTTGTAATTCGCACAAGAGCGAGTGAGAAAAAAACGCATAGAATTTAGAAAGACGGGACAGATAAAACGGGAACAACGGGCTGCCGTCGTCGGTGATTAATGTGTCGGCGACGGTGGTCCCGCGTATTTTTGGCGTCGAAAGTGAAATCGTTCGATCCGGACGTTCGTATACGAGACGCCCGCGAACACCTATTAGAAAATACGAGAAAAAAAAAATATATATATATCGAATGAGATATGCGAATTGGTTTTCCGTTCACACTCGTATGTAAGTATATATATATATATATATAATATGCGTAAATAACATCGTCGCAGAACCAGGAAGAGTAGGTATAATATTATGTGGAGCACTGGAAATTGGTCGGTGAAACGATGCGGTTCAGTCGGCAAAAACGGAAAATTGATAAATTTAGTCGGCAAAATCAGAAAGAGTTGATGACTTTTTCTTTTCCACGCTTATTTTTACGTTTTGAAAGAAGTATTCGGCAAAATATAAATTGCCGTGAATTAGCCGACAAAATTAGAAGAAAGTTAATGACCTTTATTTTTTCCATATTTACATTTCAAAGATATACGTTTCCATCGGTATTTTAGAGATACCCCCACCCCCCCCCCCCCAATAAATATTTCTTCGGGCCGGCCTTACGTACACAATACTATTTAATTATCGAAACAACGAACCACAGGTATATGAAATATACGACATTTAATAGGGTATCATTATCACAGAACGTTATAGATGCGAATGACACGTCTTATCTGTTGAAGTTATATTCGAAATCATTAAGAGGTCTATAACCGGGAAGTGGCGTATTTAAAAATTTGATGGCTAGGGGCAATATAATTTTGGCCACCTCCCCCCCCCCCAAAAAAAAAAAATACTGTAATAACATGATGTCATATGACGACGTCTATTATTATAAAATTCAAGTACACAAATATGAAATATACAAACATTTCTGCTTTCTGGCTTCGTTATTGACAAAATCATCTATAACCTCTTGGTTATTTTAATGATACTATTATTTCAGTTTCTGTAGATAATACTGCGAATGCTGAAAAACGATGCTGTGACATTGTAGATCTAGATAACTCTTCATTCTTTTAAGCGTTGAAATATAATGTTCTGTACTACAATTTACTACAGGAATTGATAGGAATATACTATATACACGTAATGCGACTTCAATGTAAGGGCAAACCGTTTTCAGATAATTTTTTTGTTGAATAATTTAAAGAATATCTATTGTTGTTATTGTTTTATTGTCAATGATTTTTTTTTATATGTCCTTGAAACTATACACATTCATTAACAAAACTGGGATCTTCAAGATATCATCAACTGAAAAAGTTTTATTATACTTAAAAAAAAAAATTAATTACTTCACCAAATTGTCATATATAGATTTTAATTTGATTCGAAAGATAACTTGTTAAGAATAAAAAATATGTATCTACTATTAAACAGATTTTCTCTCTTTTTTTTTCTAAATATTATATCATGCTCGTTGTTTTCAAATTCTCGTATATGCAACATCCTTATTTTTTTCCTATTTCGACTTTCACTATATAATCACTTATTCCAGATTGATTCTTAACATTTTCTTCCAAAATAATATATTAAGAATGTATATAAATTAACAGCAGTTACTAAATCAATATCAACAGATTGTAGCTTCTTATCGATTTTGTTTATACGCTCTAAAATATCTGAGCAAAAACCACCATGAATGCAATTACAAGTCTTTGAAGGTTTATAAATAAACCGACAAGTTTTAGTAGTTGGTTTTTCATTATAATCGTTAACAATTATATTCAATGCATTAATAGCTTTAATTCAATTATCGGATAAAGACTGACAACCATTGTCAAGGACTGACCAAAGGATTCCCGAAAGTCTTTTTACGCTTTCATATAATTTAGCCCATCTATATTAGAAGCTACAAAAAAAAAAAAAAAACAATAAATATTTTGAATAATTTCAAAAAAATTAGACGCTTCTATACAACTACTGGCTGCACCCTGCACGCTTGCATAATATGTCCCAACCAAATGCAACGAGTGTGCAGCACAAGGAATGTAATCAGCTAGTGAATTAATATCTCTAATCCTAGCTTGAAGACCCATGTAAGCACCAATTGTAGATACGCGTTATATAAATAATAGTACATTTGCCATCAAACAATTTTTACCCAATGAATTTTACTCGACTCCTATCCAAAAATGTTATATTTAATTTATAATGTTTAAGCAGGTTTTGAAAAATGTAACGTTATACCAGTTTTAAAGTTATAATTATTTTTTTTTTTTTTTATTATCGTTATAACCAGACTTGAGTAGTTTATTTTAAATACATTGGCCGAATATTCAGACCCGAATATTGGCCCGGCGATTTACCGAGTTCAACTCGTCGTGCGGTGCGATATTTGTAAAATTATAGGAATTACAGGTATAAGTACTCTATACGGGGGTAGTACATCAAAATATTATGTCTTAACTTTGGCACTGGAAATTATAACTATATTATCATGGAGTATTCGAATACATATTCTGATAGAGGCTTTACCTATGTTTTATGTTTTTTTTAAAAATTTTTTTTTTTTTGTAATGTTCTATAGCTGTTTTGTGACAATTTAACACTAGTGTTCATTGTCTTTCGTTATCGGCGAGTGCCTATAAATCCATTTGGATAATTTTATTTTACAAGTTTACCGTATAACACGCAGGGTACCTAACCAGCACATAATAATAACGTTTGAAATTTCTAGATAATATTTGAAAATTCGAGGACACAACAATTGTGCATTCCCTGTAGTAGTCTCAAACGCGTTGAGTTTTTTAGTGGACGGATAGATGGGGGGAGGGAAAGAGTAGGGTCGAGTGCATATATAGGTATACGCACCTTTGTGGACTATTACGTTAACGAGATAAGCGCCGGGTCGTGTTTGCTTTAAGACCAAAAAATGTACATATATATATATATATGTTATATTTATATTATATTATCAATCACACGTCGTCGTAGCACACAGACGAAAATAAAATATATTCGGTCGATCGATGTGAGGTCGCCGCGTCATCGGCAATTTTTTTATATATATGTATATGTGTATATGTGTGTGTATATATTTTTTTACCCCCGAAAACGACCGACCGGCCGGCGACAACGACACAGCAGCAATAATAACAATAATAATCGTTTCGGATCTCTCCCCTATAATATATAATATAACAGTATCGCAGTGTTTTTTTTTTCTACTTCTTTTCTCCGCTAACGAAACGGCCGGTTTTTAATAATAATTGAAACGTCACCCCACCATATAGAGGCGAAACGAACGACTACTATATTCCGCGTGCGTTCGCGTATCTACCATTGTGTTATAATATTATTGTCGTATATATTATTATTATTATTATTATTATTATTATTATCGTATGTGTAGAGCGTGTGACTATATATATATATATATATGGCTCTGGTCGGCCGACCGGGAGACGACCCCTGCAAGTCGGCCCGACCACTAATACCGAGTGGTCGTATATAATATTATAACCACTGTCGTCTGTCGGCCGATTCGATACGGTAGTCCGGTACGATATTTCGGTTGGTACGGTCATAATTATGCGTAACTACTAGGTAGGTATATCGTTCTCGTTTCGGACGAAAATACGAAACGCGAAAACCCGACATCGAATTAATAATAATACGTTTCGTTTATAAGAAAAGAGCTCTAGCAGAATATGTATAGAAACGCCCAAAGTTATGGTGAATGAAATGCATAGGCGGGAATTTTAAAATTTTAAAATTTCAGGGGGGCGGCTAACATTTTTAACATCAACGTGAGTCTTGGGGGCTTTGCCCCCCCCCATACCCCCACCACACAGCTAAAAACCACTGTCCATACACTACAAAACCCACATTATAATTAGTTATATTTTTAAAGTTTAAATCAATATTATAATGAAATGAAATTGCATTCATCTTAATATATAACACCACGAATTGGATACGGGTAGTTTTAACCACTGCAACTGCAGTTACAACTTATAACCACATCATAATATTGTGCTATCAAGTCTGTTATCACAGGTTGTGATATTCAGCTACATTTATTATTTTGGTATGGTTAGTGGTTATATCTAGTTTACATTTTTAACGATTTCTTTTCATAAAATAAATGATCACATTTTCGAAAAAATAGCAATGAGTCCTTAAATATCCGAAATCAAAATGGAAAAAAAATATATCATGATTTATGACTTTAAATTTTTTAGAAAGCTAATAAAATATTTGGGGGGCTAATGAAAAATTTGGGAGACTTAGTCCCCCCAAGCCCCTGCCCATTTCCGCCTATGATGAAATGATTAAGAGTCAGGTAGATCGTAGAATACATTTCGTGGGATTGGAATGAAAATATTCCATCTCGTGTTTTTGAAATTTTTGATAAAATGGGCACCAAATTTTTGATGATGTTCCACTTGTTTAAACAGCTAGTACAGTAATTATTAGTTAAAATGTTAAAATTAGATATTTACAATTACAATTTAAATTGAAAAAGAAATGTTGGAAAAGTTTCATAAATATTACCTTTTCATAATAATAAAAGTGTAATAAATTAACGTTAGGTAGAATCATTTCATATTAACAAAATAAGAATGAACCTGAAATAGAACATTTTCAGTGTACACCTGTAAGCCAGATATCATCTTTTCGTACTAATTTACTATAGTAATACAGTAATACAATTATAATCGTATCGAGTATAAAACTTTTTTAAAATTAAAGATATTGGCTTAGTACGATTTTGTTTTATTTATAAATAAATAAGTTATCGAATATTGAGTATTTAGAAATAAAAAAATACGTCTATTTTTCGAATCTATTTATGTTAAAAGTGGAATTTCAAAAAAAATTTATTTAAACCTTTTTTATATTAAACCTACGATTATATTTAAAAATTGGAAGTTCGAAGTTGTCTAGTGATATTTTAATAGTTTTGAGAGGACGTTACACCGATGAACTTCAGTGGTAATAACATGTTTATGAAAAACCGATAAAACGATTTATTCAAGTGATTTTATAAAATTAAAATAGCCATTATGAAATTAAAAAAAGGCAACATTTTGGAGTGAACTACAATTGGGATTTTTAATTTACTTTTTAAAAAAATCAGTTATTAAAATAAAGTTTAAAAAAGAAAATTAAAAAACTTAAATAGGTTATTTAAATTAATAAATTAAAAATCCGAAATTATGTCCTTTATTAATTTGATAATAATAAATATTTTTATTCTAAAATTATTTTGAAATGAATGAAAATTAGTTTGAACAGTATTGTTTAAATATGGATTTTTTTAAACAAATATCATTATTATACAACAATAAAAAGTGGTATTGACACAGGACCAATTTCAAATTACTTTTAAAATGTATTATTTAAACATTTTTAAATTGTTATATTTTCAGATTTCTAATCCTACGTTCACCAAAGTAACGTGACTCGTACATCACAAGTAATGTATAGGTAATAATAGTAACATATCATATTGGAAACTTTTCGTTTAAAGATACAAAAAATCCTACAGTTAAATCACTTATCACTTCTATTTAATTTGCAAAATGCTAGTGAAAATAGTAAAGTGTGTAATGTGTATATTTTCATGCGTCAAGCGTTACTAGGGTAAAAAGGGGATAAAGCGATATCTTACATTGATAAAAATTGGTCCAGTAAGGGAAACTATAATTTGTAAGTCATGGAATGGATAAGATTTAATGAAATATGCCTAGCTATAAAAAAAAAACAATAATCGTATAATATTTGTGTATATGTAGGTACATTATAATGTATTATACAAATAATTTTTTAAAACAATAAAAATGCAAAATTAATTTTTTTAAATGTTTAAAAAAAAAGAAATATACCTACTAATGATAGTACAGATCTATAATCTATATATATATATAAAAGAAGAAGTCCCGACTGACTGACTCATAATCAACGCACGGCTTAAACTATGATAGCTAGCGATTTTCAGGGTATGTTTGTATTATAATCTAGGCGTGCAATAAGAAAGGATTTTGAAAAATTTTGATTTTAAGGAGTTTAAATGGACAAAAAAGAAAATTTCATGTATAGGAGAAAAACGCGAGCCACAATTATATTCGAGTTATCCGGGTAACATAATTTAGTATGATATTAATGGTAGTATTATATTTTATATTTTAATTAGATGTAGCGTTAAAAATGTCGATTTCATGTAAACAGCCTGTTGACAACTAAAATAGTTGTTCCTATCATCGGAGATGGTGCGTACTTTTTTCGATCAATTTCTTATCGTTTATTTAACGACCAAGAAAAATGTCAGGAGATAGGTACTAAATGCAATTGTTTTGAACGTGGCTGTTCAATTACAATTCGAATGGCGACAACTTCCTATCTCCTACAGATTATGCCCGTGAAATGTCAATTCATTCAGTTTATGTTTCTATTTGCGAATTGGTTGCAGCAAGTAGGATTTATCCATTTTTATTTGACGTTTATTACAACCAAAATCTTGATGTGAATTTCGGTACAAATGCATTTTCCGTAATAAAACTGTGTCTAACTGGGAATGTTAATAGTGGTCATTTTTATGTATATTTACCTGTTTCTATTCATAGTGTTTCACAGAGTTCTAGTAAAATACCATCGGTAAAAAATAAAATCGTCGTGCTAGGTCAAAGAAAAGATCAAATGAAACAATCTGCAAACAAGTACAAACTAATCCTGAAGGTATTATGTGATTGCAGTGAAAAAAAAAAGAGAACCATACCGAAATAAACAAAGCTAAAGCAGATACCTATTAAAAAAATCACCCAGAAGTGCACAGAATCGCAGCAGCATCGTATCAAATCAATCATTCTGAAAACCATAGAGTATTGCACACTCTATAGGAGCATAATAATCCAGGAATTCGGACAGATCATCGACTGCGTGCATGGAAAAATATACATTTTCTGGTTTGGCTTACGATCCTAAAATAGATTATAAAAATTATATTGGTAGTATGAGTGCGAAGTATCCATTTTGTGATGTTTTTAAATGGAAAGGTGAGACATCTGATATGTGCTGCAGTTCTGGAAATGTGCAGATTGAACATTGCATCCTCCAGCAGAACCACTACTCAGTTTACTTAATGTGTTCACTCAGATCATGGACACTTTATTGATCACAGCAGAAAGTACAATGGTTACTTTCAGATGACATATTTTGGTGTTAAACAGATTATTGAGGAAAATTTCATGCCAATTTTTAAAGTAAAGGGTCAAGTTTAAAAATTACATGGTAGTTTGATTCCAAAATCTCAAGAGGACGAGAAATTCTTGAAAATATATTTTTTTGGTGAAAATGGAAAAAAAATTCAACTAAGATGCTCTATTTATTCAAAAGTCAAACGAGGATTAGTAAAAAAGCTGTAAAAATGTTTCATAATGAAAATAAGCACATTAAAGATTTAAAAACTATTATAGATAAAGTACTACAAAACTACGAAAATTTTCAAGTTGTAATTCATGTAGACAGATAACCTGCCAAGAGTTACAGAGAATGATATAATGCTGCAACATCTAACGAAGTAGATTTGGTAGTTGTTGAACAGAAGTTTGAAAAACGGGATATTGTTATTAAAAGTCACGATAATCGACTGAAAACGGATCAATAAACTTCATCGATTTTACGACTGCAATATCTTCTCATGTTTTGTTTCAGAGAATATGGATATACCATAGATATTTTTCAACGTGATCCAACATTAAAATTTCTTTGAAATAAATATGTCTCTGCTGTCAGTTGTTATGTATACAGAATTATGATAAGGGAAGGAGAAGATAATTATTTGCTTCGATGTGGGGCTTTGTTCAATCAGTACTTATTTAACATGTATGCCAAAATAGAGACTGAAAAATTTAATGTCATCAGTTAATTATCCAGTAGAATTTCTTAATTTGTTCAATCCTCTTGGATTTCCACCGCATTTGCTAACTTTAAAAGTTGGTACTCTAAAAATGCTTTTAAGAAATCTTTGTCCGCCTAAGTTATGCAATGGTACACGTCTGCGTGTAATTGCTCTTCAGAAAAATCTGATAGAAGCTAAAATTATTACTGGATCTGCAAAAGGCGAATTCGTTTTTATTCCTCACATACCCGTGATACAATCAGATTATTTATTCCAATTCGAGAGAGTATAATTTCCAGTTGAAGTGTATTTTGCTATGACCATAAATAAGTCGCAAGGTCAAAAGTTTAAAATTGCTTGAATCGATGTCAGAGAAGATTATTTTTCTCACGACCAATTTTATGTGGCATGCTCCAGAGTCAACACATCGTAAAGTTTAATTATTTTAACACCAAAAGAATAAACATCAAATATAGTTTATAGAGAAATTTTGAAATAATTTTAATTTTGTACATTTACTCGCAAGTTTTTGATATTTTTATCATGTTTATAATATTTATCTTTATAATATTTTGTTTTTTTTTGTTTATCTTTTATTATATTCATTGTTAATAAACTTTTCATACTAATTTATTTTTATTTGTAGTTAATTACTATTATTTTTAATTTAGTGTTGTTACGTTTTAAGAAACCCAACAGACCTGTAGGGGCTCGGAGAAAAGAATTAAATATAGATATATATTTTTTTTTTTTTCAAAAAAAGGGGGTTGAATTAAAAAAAATATGTTGGATAACGCTTCTTACTGAAATTTAAATATTTTAAACGTTATTTTGGGCGATTTACATTTTGAAAAATTATTGCTTCCATAGCGAATTACCCCCAAACAATCAAAATTTTTTTTCCGGACAACGCCGGGTAATTCAGCTAGTTATATATAAATAAATAAATCGTTTCTACATTTTCTAAATATTACTCTAAAATATACAGTGTGTACTTTTTATGTTTCGGCCTTTATTATGTTGGTTGATAGTTTTGTGTTTCCCATAGACATTTAACCATTATTAAATTACCGAGATTTCTATAATATGTTTTACGTGTTTTATATGATTTTTTCATGGTCACAGACTGTTCGTTTCAGAATTATCTTATATCGTCCACACATATCAAAATGTTTACTCTTTTTCCAATACTCTAAACATATAGCGAGTACATTTTTAAATCGACGTTTATCACATTTTTGATTTTATAATTCTCGTCAAATTGCAATAGCATTATCATGACGAATTTCCAATAGAACCAAGTATACTTATTTCCCGTCTTAGAGATATCATCGTGTATCTATTTTTCAATGTTATTAAAATATAATGGTTTTTCCATAATTTCGAAGGCACAGAGTATACTCTTATTTTATTCAATTCAGCAGCTATTATTATATCGATCACTGAACTTTGTACGAGAAAATATTGTTTTCATAATTCGTAATTGTAATGTTCAATGAAATTTGGTGTTCATTCATTGTACTTTTAGAAGGCTATGTTACATATTTTTTACTGGTATTGAAATGCAACTGCTTTATCAAAATTCATATAGGTACACTGGATATTTACTAAGATATCCAACGTAACCTCTTTGAAATGATTCACATATTTAATAAATAATTATAAATATTAAATACATCATTGAGCAATATTCCGGTATTAATCGTGGTTCACGCTATATTATATTATAAAATCCACGATTAATGCCGTAGTATGAACTATGATATCATATGAATGTATTGCACTGTCATATAACGTATCCATGTGTGCTCGTAAATCATAATCATAAATGTATAAATGGGTATAGAGCATGGGGTGCGTTCGAATATTCGGAGTTATAGTAGAGTAGTGTAGAGTAGAGTAGTGAGTTGGGTAAAGTAGATAAGGATAGAGTAGGATTTAATCACAGAATAAATTGATATTCAAACAATGATAAGATCTTTTGATAAGTGTTTATTTTTCTATATCTTTAATATGTATATGATATGATATGATAATATCATAATGTGATAATATGATCTTTATTTCAGAAATTTTAAATAACATGCTTAATAATAATTACAAGTAGGTATGCTTTCTGACCCAACCTCTAAGAAAACTTGTTTTAGGTTGGGTGAGTCTTGGTATATTACATTA
>JAIPRL010005586.1:0-31309 GCA_025469235.1 Pemphigus obesinymphae
ACCCTCTTGCGGCACCTGAAGGGGGTAAGTAATTATAACCAAATTTCACCCAAATTACTTTATTATAGTAACAAACAAAATGAGGGGGTGAGAAATCTAAAATATTAATATTTTTTTTCTTCTCCTAAAACAAAGGGCCACCCTAATATATATATATAGAGTGATTTTTTGTTGTGCTCAACATGCTCACCCCAACTTTTAACCGTGTACCTATAATGTATAAATTTGATTTTTTTCTTGTTCAATTTAAAGTATTTACATTATTTACGAATAATTAATTTTCATACAAGGTACTTTTTATCTGTATGGTTTTTTTTTAGTTTTTTTAGTTTTTTTAAATAGCAAGCACTCCTTATTCGTACAATTTTATTATTATGAAAATATATATATATATATATATATATATTCTTGTTCAAAATATTGAATTTTTATAAAAAATTATTAATTTCGTAAAAATGTAGTATTATTAATACTTTAAATGTTACGTGAAATAAATTTAAAATTTGTTTATTATTTGCGGTTACATGTGGGGTGAGCATGCTTAAAAAAAATCACTCTGTATAGTGTATATACATATTATGTATACATTATACATTGTACAATATATAATGATATATGGAACGCTTATAACTTTACTATATAGGAACATTAGACCTACCTGGAATTATTTTTTCCACTTTAAGCCCCGCCTACATAATATATTGACAATAATGATCGTACCAACATGATAATAACACAGACTACATGAATATATTCATATAATCTGTGATAATAATTCAATATTCATAATAAACGAGTTTTGTTATCGCATTTATAGTTTGGATCGGCATTAGCATTATTCGACATTATTATTGAGCGCTGACATGGGGGTGAGTGGAAATGTCTTGTACCAGATTACTTTACCCAGATAATCATTTACGGCTCACACGAGCACAAAACTGTTGAAATATATTTGTTGGCCGTGAATAGTAGATAGTGGTGATGTGGTAGATCCTTTCTACAATCAGTATATGAATTATTATCTATCAATTATAGATAATTATTCTAGGAACTTTATGATAACTAAAGATTTCGTATACTCGTATGCTCTCGTATAATGACGGTTTCAGTTGGTTTCGAATATTTCAAGAGAAATTTAAGTATATTTCACGCCGAAAAATATGTCGAAATGAAGTACATTACAAGATAGCACAAGCGAAAGTTTGATTTCCGAAGTCCAAACTCGACCATGCTTATGGAACGATATACATCCTCAGTATAAAATCTGTGAAAAAAAAAAATAAAAAAAATATGCGAAGAAATCGGAAAAATTATTGAAATGGCAGGTATGTGTAATATAATAACACAATAGTAATATATACAATATTATATAATAATAATGTAATATACATGCCTATACAATGGCTGCATATTTATTGTAATATAATTTAATATTATTTATAATAAAAAAAAAAAAAAAAACTGAAACTCTAAATTCTAAAATCTTTTGAAGTTCAATATAAATACATATAAATATATTAATATATCTAATAATAAGAATATTTTACAAATTTGATTTATTTTATTATTTTCAATATAATGCCACCGTTAAAAAAAAATTGAGCAACTCCCAGAACATCTTTGCAGTGACTTCTTAATCTGAAATAAATATCTTTGATGGTTGCAGATATTCATTTAATTAATTTGAATCAATATATTTTCTAATATTAATATCTATTAAATTTCAAGTACACATGTAAGTACATAAGTACATATTTTTTTATACTCATAGATGTCAATAATATATCATCAGGACCAAGTACATATTTGCACATCCTACAATCCAACAAGCGACTGAAGTATTAAGAGTTACAGCTTTTACCAGTGTTTTAGATGATCCTAATAAATCTATTATTAATTATTTTTATGATCAACTGAATATTGTTGATGATAGTAATATACCGAAAAAATATACAGAGATAGTAAATACCACACAATTTTCAGAACAAACCCATTCTTATATGAATTCCTCCTAATTCAAAGTTACTACAGGTAATATTATTTTCGTGTATTAATTCATAGTGTCTTACTAAGTGATAATAGCATAATTAATAATCATTTTCTAAATTGCTTATTATTTGAAAATTAAAACAAAATGAAAAATAAATATTTCTTTTTTTTTATGTCACATTCATATTTGTCATTACCGTCTACCTAATAGACAAAATAGCAAAATTACAAGCTACACAAAACATAGATTGTGATGGAAATTTGTCCTATATAAAAATAATGAAATATTATAATCAGGGTCTGCCTGGTCTAGGAGGCTAGGAAGTGATCACCTTCGTGGACCACGTCTTTTTTTTTTACATTTTCAGTATTCCACACTTTTTGAATACCTACTCTGTATATCTATAGCTCTATATGGCACTATGGGTGTTTTTTATTATAAATTCATATAATTTTATCAGTGTTATTCTTATTATTTATACTATTTTATATGTTGTATTATATTTGGATTGTTACAACTTACAGACTATATTATATTAATATTATATGATCATCAAGGAATTTCTTATAGAGATAAACAGAAATAATTATATTCGTTATCTGATGATAATTGCAATCATGGCAAATATTTAGAACTGGTCAAATTAGTAGCCAACTATGATACTATTTTGAAAGAACACATAGACTCGTAAATTTTTTATAGTGAAAAAAATAAATCTAAATTAGGTCGTGGATCCTTGGTAAATTTTTTGTCTAAACATTTTATAAATACAAAACTAATTATACCAATATTGGCCAAATTATTCAAAATTGTATAATAAATGAAATTAAAGAACATGAAAAATTTAGTATTATAATTGACAGTACACAAGATATAAGTGTGTTAGACCAACTGTCAATCTGCATTCGCTATATTTACAATGGTATAGTTCAAGAATGATTGTTAAATTTGATTATATGTTCTGATTCATCTGAGATTGAGTTATTTAACTTTCTGAATAAAAAATTTCATAAGTTTAGGTTATAATTAAATGGTTTAATAGCCTGTTGATTTGATGGTGCTTCAAATATGAAAGGAATATACATCGGATTACAAGCACATTTTAAACATTATCGTTCTAAAATTATCTATACTCATTGTATGTCACATGTCCTTATTCTTGTAATGACTAAATGCACAACTGATACTTAACTTGCTAAAGACTTATTTGGAATTGTTGAACAGCCTACTGTATTTTTATCAGATTTACATAAGATAATGTCAGTTTGGACTTCAATTACTAGTGAAAAAATTAACCTCATAATAAACTTTATAAACTATAAAATATTTTTGCCACAAGATGGTGGAGCAAAGACAAAACATTATGTATAAAATATTAATAATAGATAATTTAAATATTCAAAATAGTAATAAAATATATAACAATATATAATATAATATATAAATAATAATTCAAAATATTTTGATTTCCTTTTAGAATTATGTAAACTAAGTACATGGCAAGATCTCTTATAAATAAATGATCAACATTTAAAATAATTTGTATAGTAACTTTATTGATTGACATTATTTATACACATTATATAAAATTACTAGGTCTGTTTCAAAATACTTGCAATCAAAATCTAATAACTATTTAAGAGTTTGGTATATGATTGACACAATGAGAAATCAAATAACCAAAAAAAGAAGCGATAACCATATATTATTTTTCAAAAGAAAATGAGAATATTTCATAAAAGTTATTAACAATCATTATCTTAATGAAAAGTTAATTCGTATTGAATAAGAAGATTTTTCTGAAAAGAGAATTTCTCAAAAAATTAATTACCAGGAGAAGAATGTCCAGATGAATCTAGTAGTAGATCTATTACTCCATTACAACAGTTTAAAATAAATTTATTCGACATTTTGGATACTATAATAAATAGTATTGGAACAAGATTTGTGAATAATAAAAACATACTATAAGATAAGACTGCAATTGACTAGATCCAAAATTAGTTTTAATAATCAAATCCATGGATTTTTTTCTTAATGATGCATTAAAAACTAATATATTTTTAATAATTAACGTTTTGTGTTAAAGTGAAGAATTCATACAAAGCAAAATATGTGTAGGGGAGTCCGGGGACGAAAGTAACACGGGTCAAAAGTAACAGGCTAAATATTTTCTTTCGTGATAAATATTAAGAATCGATAGTACGCACGTCATTTGTTCCCCAATATATACCTTCTTTGCCTGTTATCAGTTTGGCTTTATCATATTTCATTAGTCAAATAATCAATAAAAACTGATATTGATAATCAAAAGTGATTTTTTTTTTTTTCACACATTTTGATTTTTCAATATAAATTTTTATATATTTTGTTATATATGTTATATAATTATAATAATTAAAGTCCGAAGATTACGATTCATCAATTCAAAAGCAGTTATTAAGTAAGTTTAACATTTTTTATTGTACTTAAAAAAAATATATGTACGGGGTCAAAAGTAACATGATCTATTGTTATAGATTTCATTACTTCTACATTTTACCTAGTAATTTATTGATATACCTACCTATATATTTATTACTTTTTTCTTGTATTTTAGTTGTCAAGATAAGAAAAAAAGGAAATAGAAGAAAAGTAAAGAGTGCAATACTGACCGATACCCCAGAAAAAGAAGAAATTGAAGAAAGAACCAAAAACATTGCCAGAAGAAAGCTGAATTTGAATAATAAGAAGAAAAATCAAAAAGTTAAAAACACAAAAATAGCTAAGAAGAATAAGTATAGTGATGATAATGATGATAGTGAAGAAAAAACATTCTGTTTAGTGTGTTCGGATCTACTAACAGTAGAACCATGGATCCAGTGTAGTAAATGCAAACTTTGGGCACACGAGGAATGCACTCACCAATTGTTGATTGCAAACTACATTTGTGAAAATTGTGAAACAGATCAGTAGGGAAATCATATTTTTAAAGTTCATTAAGTTTCAATTTGCTATTTTAATACAATATTTACCAGAATATAATAATAAAATAGTTTTTTTTTTTATGCACTAAGCAATAAGTAAATTAGGATGTTAACTACTAGGTATATTTTATGTTCTAATCATATTATTATATTTTAAATATTTTATTAAAATTATTATCAAGAAGACTAAACGTTTATTTTAAATATTTTATTATAATTATTATCAAGAAGACTGAATGTTTATTTTAAATATTTTATTGTAGTTTTTATCAAGAAGACTGCATGTTTATTTTAAATATTTTACTATCAAGAAGACTGAATGTTTATTTTAAATATTTTATTATAATTATTATCAAGAAGACTGAATGTTTATTTTAAATAAAAGTATTAAGTTTTTGTTTTAATATTTTGTTAAATCTTATATTATTATTTTTATCTTACAGCATATTATTCTGATATATTGTTTGAATTTTATTTAAATACAGTGACCTAACCTAACCTAACCAAACCTATAAGACTGTAATTGTATACCTAAATGTTAAGTTTTTTGTTTTATAACATATTTTATAATTTAAAAACAAGATGAAGTGTGTGTTACTTTTGACCCTGAGTCGAGGACAAAAGTAACACTTTGTTTTCTAAATTAAAAATATTTATAGTTAAAATCAATATTAAAATAATTATTGTGGCATAATTTAATAAGTACTATGTTCCTCTATAGAATGGTAGTGCTTAAAATAAAAAAATAAATAATACAATTTCTTAAAAATGGAATTAAGTAAAAAATGTTACTTTCGTCCCCGGTCTTCCCTATCTAACGCTTTACGATATCGTCACGGTTAATTTTTTTTTTTTTCGTAAACGTCCGATGAAATTATTCGGGAAATATCACAAGTGCAGTTAGAATTACGCGATTTCGGTACAGTAATGAGTTATTTTATATGCACTGCTGCTTCACTTCCCCAAGACGGGCGACGTGAATTTCGAACGTAAAACTATACAGCTTTTTGCGGTATACTCGTCGTGCCTAATATACTGTGTATTTCTGACGTTCGGCCCGGACGAGACGCTCGCGCGTTTTTGCTGCGTTCGTGACGAACCGGTTCAACACGACACGCTGTAGTATATCGTACACCGGTGTTCGTCAATTGCGCCAAAAATGTTAGACTACCTGGAATGTATACATCTTTTGCGATGGTGAATTTTTCACGAATATATATATATATATATTCGTATGGCAACAATAACACAGTACATTAAAATATAATAAAATAAAAAATTAAATAAATAAAGTATTTAGTCAAATCTAGATTTCTATGTCCAAGTCCCTTATCCATTCAAAAGCTTCCTTTGTAATTTCATTAATCCCATTAATGGCCGACTCGAACCTTCTATTTGGGCATTCGTCTGTGATATATGTCTCATAGTCTGTCTGTCATTTCCACAATCACATTCTGAGCTGTCCTTTAATTTCCACTTGAACATCATATGTCCACGTCTTCCGTGTCCAGTTCTTAATCGGTTGAGAATTACCCATTCTCGTCGTGGAAGATCGAACCCTTTAGCTCTTTGTGTGGGATCCCTTATCCCTTATTTGTATGTAATGCCGTATTGCTCAGCCACTCCTCCTGCCATTTTTTAGCACTGCAGAACTGCGATTGGATCAGTTCTCTGGCCTTAACCCATGGTGGTTTCCTTGACTTTAGTCTTATATCTTGCACATTATCTAGGTATTTGTGGAGGATTGATCTTTTGTAAGCATCGGTCTTAATAAATAGTCTCACTAATGCTTCATTCCTTCTAATTTCTGGTGGTGCAATATTTGAAAGAACTGGCAGCCATGGTATCGGCGTTGATTGTACTACTCCGATTATTAACCGCATGGCACTGTTTAAATGCGTATCCACCTTTCCTGAGTGAGCACTATTTGACCAGACGGGTCAAAAAGGTATACATCGATTGCGCCAGTAAAATATCAGGTATACCGTATTCGCTACGGCGCACAGCTGGTGTTTCAAGACGCGGTTTGCACGGACAAAATTAATATTTCCGTAGTAAGCCAATATTTACTAATATTTCTTTATTAATTTAATAGGCAACTTATAAGCCGCTGAAACATAATAAACTTCGACGAAATTCACGTAAAAATATTTAATGTCAAGATGCGCATTTTTGTAGATCAAATAAAAATACGTAATCGTACGATTGTACGAGATACGAAACAAGACTACATATAATATTGATTTCGAAAATGCAATAATAGGTAAAATTATATGTACAACATAATTTAATATCCAGATAACACTAGTATATTATCGCATTTTCGTTAATTTTTTCGTCAATTTCGTTATATCGCATAATTTCAAAATGTCAAAATACAAAAATAAAATGTTGAGAAAAGTGTAATAATAATATTATTACATAAATTTATAATATAATAATTTATAATTATATAAATAATAATTTCGTCCCATGTGGATGATATACGGGCTGCATCCTAGTTGGGTCCCAAAATTAAAATATCTATACTAGTTGGGTCCCCAATGTTTTTCAGTAAATACTGCACTACACTAACATTTTCCTTCCATTTTACCAGACTTAGGACTGTCTACGATCTATTTTTGACGACAGGTATGGTTAAAAATGTTTTTTTTCTGGAGATAATAAAAATATAAATGATTGGAATTTTACAAAATATGATATAATACAATACAAATGAAAAAATATTAAATGTCAAAAATCAAATATTAAAAATACATATAATATAAAATACAATTAAAAAAAAATCACTTTTGTGTTGGTAAAAATGTATAAGACATTAATTTTACAAAATCTTGGGTTACAAAAACCCAACTAGTATAGGACCAAAAAAAAATCCGGGACCCAACCAGTACACTACCTGTGATTACACCCTGGTGTTCGGGACCCAACTAGGATGCTCCGGATATACGACATGTGTAAATAGTGTACACCTAACCACGTATTTCAATATATCGACTGGCGCAATATTGATGTATGACATTTTTTTATCCCACACATTTTTTTTTTTTTTTTTTTTTTTACCTGCGATTTGCGGCGCAATTGACATAAAGGTACCCTCGTACACGACAGTGTGTTTTGAGAATAACAAAATAGGTCCATGCATCTCTGGTATATTTGTGACGATATAAAATTATTATTGTTATTATTATTTACAAAGCGTTATAATTGTGTGTGTTTTTTTTTTTTTTTGTTCAATATTTTTTTTTTTTTCGCATTATTGTAGATATTATATTGTATACGGTATGCGTGTCGGGGGTACAAACCCACATACCTCTCGTACGATTCGGCAACCGGTGCGAAATTCCGATATTCCCGAAGATTCCGCGCACGCGGCAATTCAATTAAATTATTACGGTGTATGTGTGTACATACTGACAATAATAATAATAATAATAATAATAATAATAATAATAATAACAATAACAATAATAATAATAATAATATGATGTACGTGTGTATTCGACGTCCAGCCATCGACATTTCTGTGCGCGTGTGTAGGCCCGCGCGCGTATTCCAACAATGCGCCCCGTTCGCGGTCACACGCCGAGGACGCTCACCTTAAAACACACACTCGTCACGCCGCCCGGTCGATAACGCGCGTTATATTGTATATTTTTTTTTTTTTTTCACGGTCCTTATTTCGGACAATGTGTTGTTCGTCTCGATGGCGTTTAACCCCGTCGTTTGCCCGTGCACGCAACTAAATTTCCCGTCGACACCTCAACGCGGGAAAAGATATATTATTTATTTATTGATTTTTTTTTTTTTCTCCTTTACCCAAAATAAATTCAAAATGCGTCCAAGTGTTGATCTCCCCAAAAATGTGCGGGAGATTTTCTCCGTACGCGCCATTTAAAGTGTACGAAAATCGTAAACCTAACACGGGGGTGGGGGAAAAACAATGACCTGTTTCGGGACGACTGGCGGATGTAGATAGGTATTTATTATTAATTATCGAAATGCGCGCGTTACAGATTTGAATTTTTGGAAAATATAATTTGCACCGTATGTAAACAAATATATTATATATATCATAAAAATAACAACGTATTTACATAATACAAGTTAAAAATTAATTTACATCTTTAGAAAAATGTTGAAATTCAAAAGGTTTGTTTATATCCATCATTCACAATCATAAATTAAATATACTCGTGAGTAAATATTATATTACTATCGGCATTAGTTAATGGCACAGTCAAAATTTACACGAAATATGAAAAATGTGAATACTATCTATATGCCGTAGAGTGAAGATTTTTTAGGGCCTTCAAAAAAATATATTGAAAAAACTCCGAGCACATTAAAATATATTCTCATCTTTCATATTTTGTAGATAAAAGTTGTAGATTTAGAGCATGACCGTGATTTTTAACAAATATCCTGATACAACAATAAAAAAAGTGGTACTCACACATGACTATTTTTAAATTATTTTTATAATACTTACCAAATTGTTGAATTTTCATTTTTCTTAAAATTTCAGAAAAATTTACTAAACAAAACTCCTTAAAAATCTGGTGTGAAGCGTCTTCTTAACATTTACATAACCTTTGACATTACCTATAGAAGGAATGTATATTATGTATCTAATCTACACTTACTTACATCGAAAATAAACGTTACAAATATATTATATAAATTATTAGTAATTAGTAATAACAAGTTAAATTAGTTGATAGTAATAACTTATTACCAATATGTGACTTTTTTGATTCCGAGTAGTGTTAACTACTAAGTAGTACACTACAAGTAGTGGTTGTACTGTAATGTTTATATTTTCTTATTATTTTAATTTTTCTAGACATACTGGTTTGTACAGGATTTCGTGTCAGATTCAGTGAAAATTCTAACTGGTCCATTTATAGGCACATACTATGTATTGTATACTTAGCAAGCAGTCTGTTTTTAAAACATAATGTAACATAAATATAGAAATCAACAAAAATTTTAGTTTAAATACTTGAAAATGTATCGTCAAAATCTATAATTAATTAAAAAAAAAAATTGTGGAGGATTTTTGAAGTTTGTCGATGGGAGAAATATGAGAAAATCTTGAAAATTTTGATTTTTTGATAAAGACATACGAAAAATATTTTAAAAATAAATGTAAAATCAATTAAAGTATTTATTTAGCACGTATCATTGCACACAAATCGAGAATAAGTTTTAGATTTAGCAATAGTACTACACCCTTGTTACATAAACGTATAAGGAAAAACGAAACCAGGAAGATAATAGAACAAGTAATCTCCTCGTACTTCCGAAAAGTAGGAGCTTAAAAATTGGAAATTTTCTTTAAATATTTATTTTATTATTATTATATATGTATATTATTTTCATAAGTATTTTACACATTTTTTTATTTGAAAAAATTGCTTCTAAATTTAATATAATATCTACCAGTATCCTACAGAGTGTCTCGAGTGAACTGTTTCTATCCCCTACTGATAAATGATTTTTATTGTGAAAGGGACCAAAAAAATTTGGCCCCTTCGTAGAATAAATTCTGGCTACATGGCTGGACGTTAAGAATACTTAAATGCACTTATTGATGCACCCCAATCGGTATTTTTCACGAATGCGTATATTATAAATGGTACATTTAGTGATATGTAGGTTGGTATATATAGTAGGGGTCGATTTCATTATGAAATAATAATTTGTAAGATGTACGTTTCTTCGCGTATGAAAATTATTAATTATATCACAAAAAGATTAGAATTTTAAAAGTAAAACAACAATTTAAATTTTGAAAAAATATTATTTGAATTATTTGAAAAAAAAAAACAAATATATATATATATATATATAACAACGTGTGTGATTGGCAAATGGAAAACGATTATAAATACAAAAACAAAGGTGTGTTGCGGTACATAATAGTATTATTATAATAATTAGGGTCCGGATTTATATGCAGTTGCATGTTTTATTTTAATAATCCAAAAAGTAGTTAGATTTGCTACAAATTTGAATTGTAGTCAATTTATCTGAAATACCAAGTTTTATTTCGCATATTTTTGTATATATTCCCAAACCTATTTTGACATGTGTACTGAATATTTCCGTGTTTTACGATTTTACATTGCATATATAGATGTATTTTAAATGCTTATTAATAACATTTTGTTTCTATTCCTAACAAATATTTACTGTATATTTTAGCATACATGTAAAACGGGTCTTATAATTATTCACGTATTTCAGAAGGTTTATTTTCTTATTTTATTTTTGCATTATATTATAAATGCACTTGTATACCTATCTGTCGTGGGCAGATCTGAAGTTCATTTAAGGGGGATGGTCGCCACGTCGCCCCTTTTAAATCCGTCTCCGCTGCTTACACATACTCTATACAACTTCCTATATAGATACCCGCTTTTGGGAAACTCAGAATACATTTTTATAAACGATAATATATACAATAATAACAAAATAACAAAAAAATAAATACATTATAATAATATAAATAAAAATTTCAAAATCAAATATTTATTGCGTATAAATGATATACTTTAAATGGCATATTTCTACAAAATAAAAGCATAAATGCATATTTAATAGAACATATTTCTAAAGTTTTTATCAAGTAGAACGCTACACAAATGATTTTCAGTAGAAAAAACATGTCTAAGAAAAACATAGAAAACTATAAAAGAGGTACAAAACCTATAAAAAAATATATAAAAACATCATCATATTTTGAAAACGGCGTTATCGGCGTTTTGAAAACTATTGATTAATAAAAAGTTTACGTCAAATAAAAAAGTAAAAATAATCATCTCAAAAATAGTGTCCTTTATTTATTTTATAATTGGTGTATTTCCTTTAAAACCAGTTTAAAATGTTTAAATTGCCTTTTTGTTCGTTTTTGGCAAACGTGTTTTTGAACAAATACCAGGATTACTCAACGATTAAAAGGGATACGGCTATGGGTCTATTTTATATTACTTTTAAAATGTAGTCTAAGATTATTTATTTATTAAATTTTCATTTTTTTAAAATTTAATTCTTAAAAGTTGCCTATACAAAACTCCTTAAATATTAAATTGTGTGACGTCCTCTCGATAATAGTTCACGACAGATAATAATTTCTTATGTACGCGTGTGTGTAAGTATATGATTGTAAGCAGCTGATAGGCCGTACGGTCTTAATTACGAATTTTATTGTGAAATAATGAGAATAGTGCGGCGTTCAGTAGGTCGTAGTGCAGGAGATACTATGAAATCGGCATACGTCAACGATTAAACGAGGTATACTGCGAGTGTGATAGACATTTCGTGGCCCAAGAGCCATAATTTTTTAAGGAGGATCCTTTATAATTATACGTACACAAAAAACTTATGAATGACCTTAAGTAAGTATATTTATTTTGATTTTGAAATTTGAACGCACTTCGGTTGTACACTCGGCGTGTTTAACCGGGCTTAGCGCACTTAAAAAAAAAAAAAAAAAATTATTATTCCTCCAAAAATATTATAAGTACGTAGTTACCTATACGCTCCTTTTCTGACATGTGATATTATTTTGATAGTACAAAATATAATACTATGAAGAACACACGAGTTAAAACGTCTGGGGTGTAAGATACCATCGGAAATCAATTGTAAACATGAGCGATAACGATGCATTTTCTTTAAATGGATCCACACTAGAGCATTTTACCCGAGAATACACTCGAACGCAATCAAATTTTCCAGAATAAAGTTCGTGATCTGTTTACACACTGTATATCATTTTTATTCTGGTTAATAGCATTGTGGCAACACTACTACTGACTTTACATTAAAAAAAGGTATAAAATTATGTACACGCTGAGCTCCTCGTCGGCAAATATTTTTTTTGAGCATGTCTCAAATGAACAGAACATTCGAGTTTGAGGTAAAAAATTCACATTCCACGCCTAAGAAATTTGTTAGAGTTCAAGTGTGTTGGGAGAAAGATGGTCAATTGAGAAAATCGCTCGGTTGTCAGCCATTTCCGAATCTGGTAACTTCTTACGACAAATGTAAAATAAGCTAATAATCATAATAAGCATTTCTAGAATCATAATCTTTTGGTTTTAATTTAAAATATAGGGAAATCAATTCAGTATGTTTGTCATGAAAATACTCAATTTAAATTTGTTGTATTTTACGGTACTACAATAAAATATATATATTGTACACTTTTGAAGCCCTCTCTGCCTCCTCTTAATTAGGTCCTGATGATACTACTACTCATTACCTATACATTATAAATATTTAAAAATACAATTTTAATTTAAGTATCTACATAGTAAAATAGTTTTTATATCATTATAAATATATTTTTAGGTATTACAAAATTTTTACAAAGTTAATATTATGTACTACTTTTAACATTAAAAAATTAAAAAAAAAAACACTTTAAAAAAAAGCCGGTCAGTAGGGGGTGGAAGCACTTCGCTCGTCGGGTGTCAGTATGGGTGGATGCACTTCGCTACTGGACTCTTTGTGGATGTATTGCATTTGAAAGCAATGATAAATCATTGCATTCAATAAAACGATTTTGAGCGTAGCTTCGGTGTAGTATACATAACTCTTAATATTAATTATGAACCTACTCAGTACCTAACTATGTTTAACATTACATTAAAGATTAAATATAGAAATAAATATGATTTAGTGTGACCTTAAGCATATTTTAAAATGTAATATGATATATTTATAATAGCTCAGTTTCATGTGGGTACAGTTATTACTACATAATATTATACAGTATATTTTATTGAATGTTCAGTTTATGACATATAATATTGAAAACGAACAAAATATTATGTAAATTTAGTTAAATTAATGCACGACGAACGTTATACTAAATTTTTCCAGGTCTTAAAATCTCATTTTACCAACTATTTGGACTTAAATACCTTAAAATCGATAATTTTGTCGAAAAAATTAAAATGACTATAAAAAAAAATTGTGACTACGGATTTTCAAGATTTTTTGAATTTAGTTAGAGTTAGAGTAACGTATGTTTAACGGTGTATACAATTTTCAGAACTTATAACCGAAAATTACCCCATTTAGGACTTAGAAATCTCGAAAACTAAAATGTCTATAAATAGCCCAAAATTGCAAAAAAATTAAAAAAAACTTAATCAACGTAAATATATTACTAAATTAAATATTCGATGTAAATTTCAAGATTTTAAGTGATTATTTTCGAAATTACGAAGAAATGAAAATTCCCGATTTTACGAAACTGTACATTTGCCGTTTTTACCTCATTTTTTCGTAGTTTTTCCTTACGCATTAAAAAACTATTGAGAAAATTGAAAAATGACCTCTTTAAAGTACGAACTAGATGCAATTTGCTACTGGAAATCGGGTAAGCTTGTACAGGTCGGTGCACTCCTTCTAGTAGAAAAAGTGTTTACAGAAAAATAAAAAAAATAAAAAAATAAAAAAATAAAATAAACATCATTGTAAAACCAATAGCTCCCTTGCTACGCTCAGAATCTAAAATGAAACAATATTTATTAAAACAAAAGCAAGAAAATTTAATTTAACAAAAAAAAGGAAATAATTTCTCGTCTGGAAAATTCAGTAGTCAATAGGTAGGTACAAATTACAATTTACACGGTAGAAAAAAGAAAATCGCATTTTGACGTGGTGGCGTGGTTCGCTATATGGAGTATGTGTGGGCATCGAACAAAGAAAATAGATAATATAAAGATATCACATAAAAATATGATTTTCCTCCATGAACCGTACACAGTAAAGATAAACATAAATATTCTTTCTGCAACACTGAACTTATGAGCTTCGATAAATTTCTTGAAGATCACATTATAGCTACGTCACACATAGTGATGTTTATGGGTAATACATAGTGACGGGACTAGGCATATGAGCATTATACACTAAGTATATACATGAACGTTAATTTAAAAAATTTATAACAATAATATACGTAAATCGAAATTTATATAAGTTCAAAATATTACCTATACTTTGAAATGACAAATTTCAATTTAATCAGGGCTTAAAACTGTTTCCAAAATAAGCCGGATACGTTAGAAGTCGAAAACTTTTGAAAACCTGTAATCGGTATTAAGCGGTTATTTTAATACAAATATATTGATGAACGGTTCTTTGAATATTTAAAAAATAAGTGGTTACCGTTTCTCCGTAAAAAACCGCTTCCTAATTTTTAGGGTAAGCACTTATTCGTTTAAAATTCTTGGTTTCTATAGGTATTAGACATATTTCAATAGGTACCTAGTGAAAATGTCATTGATGCTTTAAATATTTTTGTGAATTAAAAATGTAAAATATAAAAGGTTTATACAACATTAAAACGTTAATCATAAAACGTTTCTACAAAGGTATTGCTGAAATATTTCTCAATTATTCTTACAAATTAGAAATACATTACAAAAAAAAAAAAAAAACCAACAATTTAAGTAAATTTGATGAAAATAATTTGAAATTATTATTATTATAATTATTAATATAGTTATTATAATGTTTAAACTCTGGTAACTAGTTATAATAAGTTAGTTTTATAATTATTTTGTCAGATGATTTCTCAAATGTCCATTATTCAACATTGTACCTACAGAATATACTATATTATATTTTGTTTTCCGAGCTTCGTGATCAATTTATAGTACCCGGTTTTAATAAACATTAAACGCCTATATACTTTTATTATACATTATTATTTATACAATACGTATTTATTATTTATATAAATATATATATATGTATTTTAATATTTTTCATTTTAAAGCTATTCTATAATCTTGTATTTATTTTATTTTCTTTTTTTATTGAATTTAAACTAATATTACCTATAATATACCGTTTTAACTTTTAAGCAGTAGGTAACCCACTATACAATTAATATTATATATATATTATGATATATTTTAAAATATAAAATAAATTAATAAATATTAAAATATTAATAAATAAATTAGTAGAAAACTAAATTAATAATAATAAATAGCTCAATATCAAGGGTCTCAATTATTTGACGGCCCAGGCCGCAATCGCTGTTTCGCCGACGTGACGAGGCTGCCACCGAAGTAGATATATAAGTATAGACCTATAGATAATAGCTATTGATTTTCAATTGTTTTCTTAATTTATTGGCGTAAATTAACTAAATTTATATTCTACATAATCCATCTATGTCAATACTGTTTCCGAAGTTAATAAATCTTATCATTGCCATCAATTTGGTAAACGTAAATTTTTTACGTGATTTAATGATCATCACATTTTAAGGTAAAATTATTTTTTTCTAAATAATAATCCATAGGTAATAACCAAGACCGATTTTGGACATTCACCTCACTTTGCTTACATGTTGGGTGCACTAGTCAGTATGTTTTATGATGAATAATCTAAAAAACAATATTATAATGTTTTCAATTTTAAATGTTCATAGAAAAGAAAAAAAATCATTGGGTAGACAACATTTTTTAGACATTTAACGTTTCACCATTTATAAATAATAAATCGAAAAAAATGTTGGTAATACGTATGTAGGCGTGTTGGCCAAATAGGTACCTGTAATCTGGCTGTATCTACGCCTATAACACATCATTGTTTTTCATATTTTACAATGTTTTTTTATATGGTTTCATATTTTTTATTGAAACTATTCTATTTCTAATCAAATACGACATTTAACGCGACAAAGATAGTCTACATAAGATATAATCACGACACCATAGGTATACTGGCTTAATGTGCCTATCTATATCTTACTACAATCCAATAGAGTTGTTTAACTTTCAAGAGTTTGGTTCGGGTTAAAAAGTCAAACTCAAGTTTTAAAAAGTCGAATCGAACCGAATTTCATGAAAGAGTTCGAACTTGGACGAATTTTTTTTTATATATATATATAAGTTCGAGTTAAGTCGACCACAAAATGGATGACACCTAAATTTTGAGTTCGACCCACCTCTGATTTTGATATATATATTATATTGTAGTAAAATGATGAACGGTAAAATAAATATATATATATATATATAGTTTATTGCCGTAAATTACCTAGTGTGGTGGCTTATTATGGTAACAGTTCAAATTCATATATATATATATATATACGTATATTGTGGCCTAGTTTACTTTTATAGACTATATTATTATCATATTATCGTATAATATAGACGTAAACTTATCAAAAGGTTTTAATTTTTTACTAGGTATATTTGTAAACGTGAAATATGACGTCAACGTTCAGGTTATTAGCCGGTGAGAATTAATTGTATAGATTATTATTATATAATATAATATAATATATATATATATACTATACGGTAAAAACGATAGTCGTTATAAGCAGACCGTATTACGCTATTAATTCATTTTTTATCTCTTCCAATTACCTACTACTATACTATTCGCTCTAATTTTCGATTCGTTGGGACTTTGGACATTTTCGTCGCTGTATCATCGTGTGCACGAAATCGGAACATGACGTAAGGGCGTACCTGCGTCATACGATTGGTAGTGCGTTGTTAAATGTCCAACAACGTTACGAGAGGACGTGTTTAAAAACTATAGATAAGTGTCAGCTATGTGGGTGTGTCTGTTTCATAATCTCAGTAACATATATAATACGCGCGCAGCTGATACTATAAAAAAGTATTAAATGTATTTTTATCATATTTATGTCTTTCTTCTAAACGTTTATTATTTGATTTTTTTTTTTTTTATTCTGAAAATTTGATAGCCCGTGTGATTTATACCTCTTTATATTATATATATATATATATATATATATATATATATATATATTATAGCCACCATTTTCCTATGAATATTCGAAATTTCTGGTCTAATATCTGCAGTTTTATACTACCGCCTGAAACCGATCACTTGGCAAAACTCGTTTGATTTGCACATCCTTTTGACCGCACCGCGCCAGAAGCATATTTGGGAATTTTCAATGGGGGAATGAGATGATTTTTCAATACCTATCTAAGTGTGGCTCCCCGCCCCCTGTTCTAGAATAATGAGAAAGTAATTTCGTCAAAAACTACTGCAAAATAGGTATGTGTTTTGACTTTTGTCTTCACTTTCTAGAACCGTGTAAATATATATATTCAATAAAACACACCTGTAAACATTAATTGCGGAATTCACGAAGAAAAAAAAATATTATATAGATACATTAATATTATAAAATCTAGTTTGAAAAAATATTCACTCGAAAATGAGGTAGGTAGAAAAAAATAACCTGTCAATTATTTTATTTTTTTTTATCTATTTTTTTTTTTTTTTTTTTTTTTGGTCTTATGTATTTGTAGATTATACAATAGGTGCATATATATAATCATATAGATTTTTGCAAATAAATCGAAAAATTAGTCATTCGAATTTGTTTTTGTACAATCATTTTTAAAACGTTAAAATATCTAGGCTTGAAAAAAAAAAAAAGACTATTAGGGTGGTAAAATTATTTTGATTTTGTTTCCAATTCTAAATAAATGTATTTATGATTATTAAATAAATAATTCGTTTAAAATGACGTTTTTTAAATATATTTACTAACCTATAAATAGGTAATATTTTTTAGCGGAATATACTGGAATGATGGATACAAATAAAAATAATCTTTTACCTATATACTATACAGATTACGATATTTATATATAAAAAAATTATATATTGATATATATTGACTACATTCCTATGTACGCAAATAATTTTTCCTACCTAATTTCTAAGAAAATAATTTTTCACAGTTATTATTACCCAGATTCTTATAGTTTATACATATGATGTAAAAACATCACAATACGTATCGAACAAATGTTACGATTTATGAATGAAAATCATATGTAGGTACCGAAAACGAATTGGTAGGTTATGGTCATTACCTAGCTTTTAAAATAACTATTTACATATTATTATACGAGTAAAATAGCTGATAAAAGACAATTTAGATTTAAAAAGGGATAATACACAATATAATATTTTCCTCAACATACTAGTCACTATATTTTATTTTTCTGTAGATTATATTATAATCAGGGCCGTTGTCCAGAGGGGTGATGTGAAGGATCACGCTCCACTACCGGGAATAACAGTTGGCAAAAACAAAAAGTTAATAACCTTTTTTTTTTACGTTTTTAAGTATTTCGGATTTTAGTCGAAAAACTATAAATTATTCGGCATTTAATCGTGACTTTTTTTTTTTTTACTTATTTACGTTTCAAAGATGTATTTTCTAGACACTTCCCCTTCCCCCCCCCCTCATAAATATTTTTTTTTTAGGACGGCCATGAATATAATGTTTTCAATTATCATATTTGTTTGTTTATTGTTATGTTCTTTGTTTATGTTCCTCGCCGTTCGCTGATTTTAATATGCAACATAATTATTATCATATAAATTTGTGATACTACTGAACAATTAGTGAAAATTAGTAAAAAGAACATAAATGGGAATTCTCTATGTGGCTATGTAGTTCAAGGTCATCGGAATGATCTCATCGAGAATATTATAATTTATATTTGAAAATATAGCTCTGTGGATAGTCCTGCAATAGTTCTCAGATTTATATTAAATTATTGTGACACTGGCGTGATTTTACCTGATAAAATCAAATGATAGTGTTATCGAATCACTTAGATCCGATAAAATTACATCATTTCTGACAAACAATATGTCTTCGTTATATAATAGAAATTTTAAAATTATCTCAAGTATACATTGAGTTGCATATTACTATATTAAAATGGCCGACATGTTTCAGACTATCCGAGAGTAATGAGTATCCATTCTAGTTAAAATTATTTTGTAATAATACATCTTCTAACTTCTTCGTAGACTCATGGTAACAACTTCCAATATGAAATCTATAAAGTATAAAACGTTTGTTTACATAGTTACAATAAGCGATTTCATTTTTCATATTGACTGTTTAATATATATTACCGTATTATACTGTAAAATAAAATACTTGGAACCTTTTGATATAAGTATGAGGTTTTATTTTTTAGGACAATTGTTATTATAAGATATGTTATTATGTTTGTTTCGACAATTTAAATTATTTATGATTTAAATTTAAATAGCAAAAAATATCAAATATTTTATATTATATTAAGTTTATGATATGTTCTTTTATTTTCGGGACCGTGAATTTCTATGAACTCTCCAGAAATAGAGGGAATTATTGCCAGACGATTAAACTTTGAGCATTTAAAATTTTAAATTGAAGTATTTTTAACTTGAAATTAAATTTAATAAATATTAATTTATTAATTAATGTAACAACTAATTCAATTCGTATATATTTGAATTATTATTATTCTATTTTAAAATGTCATTTTGAAATATAATCGTGTATATTAAGTTATTATATAATAAAAATATACGCATATCGTTTACTATGAACTAAAATAGTACAATAGAATAAAAATGTATTTCAATAATTTATACTGTGCTAAAAAAATATATTTTAGTTTAGTTTTTTAAATAAAGACTTTCCTGTCATTTCCGTTCCCGTGAATTCCCTGCAAGTTCTCGTTCTCGTTTCTCGGTGGTGGAACAACACTATACCTAATTGTAATAAAGTAATTAATTTGTGTAAATAATAGACAGATATTAAATAACATATAACATTTTAAAAATTTAACAATTTACGAAATAAAAGGTGGCCTATATTTATACTATAATTAGACTGTTTCAATTAACATTCGAGTAAGTTATAATATATTTAAAACCCATGAAACGCGATTACAATATTTACCACTCGAGTTTATGCAGCACTCTCCATACTACAACCCTTTTATTTATGAGCACTATAGTTAACAATGAATTCTAGAATTTTCTACTTCGCGTATTTTTCTTTCTAATGGACCTATTCATTGTGTATACACCTATTGAATAAAACTTTAATACGCCATTATAGTGCGTGTTATTTGCAGAAAAATGTATATTTACGTTACACAAAAAATACTGTAACATTATTATTTTTATGCAAGAAATCTTGAATATTTCTACTCTAAAAATAGTTATGATTTTTACCGAGCTTCGGGTTTTGAGATAGAAAACAGCGGGCTTATATTTTCGGATTCAATTTTTCGGATTCAATTTTTCGGATTTCAGAAAAGAAAATAGTTTTGAAATATTGAACTTCTCTATAAATTCGTACAATATGTTAATTTGTTTTTCAAAAATTATTTTGAGTTTTAATCAGTACTTATACTAATGTCAAATTATCAATTTTTTTCATAGTTTCATATATATTTACCCTGTACATTTTAACTTTTCGATTTTTTGGGACTAAAATAAAAAATGTACAACAGGTGGTAGCAGCGAAAAGCTGGTGGTAGTATAAAAATAAAAATTCTTTATATAGTTATATACCTACTCATCTCACTCGAACTACCAATTTTGGTATATATACCTACCACATTTTCATATTTTATTATCACTTCAAATATTTTACGTAAAATTATAATGCCCAACTTTGAAACGATCAATTCAAAACTTTTTTTTAAATTGGGTTTCCAATTCAAAATTGGTTTTTCTTTCGTGTTTTGAATTAAAATACTGTTTTGATTGTTTTCCAAATTTCATATTTTAAAACTGTTTAAATTTTTTCGGGTTTTAAACCAGTATTGACACCCTATATTAGGGCTTGAAAACGTCATTAATTTTTTCGTTATATTGTTTTTCATTTTATAACGTTATCGATATCTTTCGTTACAGCGTTTTTGTTTTATAAAGTTATCGATTTTTTTCGTTTTATAACATTATTTAAATTTTGTTATATAACGCCCTTTTTTATTATACAGAGTGTTTCTAAAATTAATACCGAAAATTCGTACACGTGCTCAGTGAGATGATTCAATGACGAAAGTTTTGACATTTTTTTCTACCTTCAAAACCTATGTTTTCATTTTAATTCATATTAGATATATTGACATAAATATCCAAAAAAATTACTCCATGATATTTCTTGTTCAATTCTCTTACGAATAGATATGTCACATAATTTTTTACACATTGTTAGCGTTTTGACGCTATATGTCACCACGATAAAAAAAAAAAGTGTTGTGACATATCAATTCAGATGGCAAATTTGTAGGAAATATCATAGTATAATTTATTTATTAACGTCTAACTTTAACTGACTAATAATACCTGAAATTTGAAAACGTTATTAATTTTTTCGTTAAAACGTTTTTTGTTATGTATTTAATGTTATTTTTTTATTAACTATTAAAGCTCCAAAGGTCAATTTTACAAACTAATATATTATAATGTATGAAATTATTAGTAATATGTTATATTAAACCTAAGCTAATTACAAAATACAATTTATAATAATATGATATACCTAACGCTGTTAATAAAGGGGGTAAGTTCAAATTAATTAATTGAGCATTATATTGCCAATTTCTTCAATACGATCTATCGGGTTATTACTTCCATAGTTCGTGTGATGTCGTGGAATGTGAAAAATAACTCGAGATCGGGTGGCTGCACTGTAACCGATAAGAGTCTGGGGGAATCAATACGACAATTTAGTGGCAATTTAAGAAATTTGAAATCGGTTAGTTTACGCCTAATTTCAAGACAATGAATAAAAAAGGACTGAATTACAGGATTATGAGAAAGGTGTGGGATTTTTTATAAATAACCAGCAAATGCTAAAAATGTATTCTGTACATATTTGAGTCAATTCTTGTGCTCTAGTAAGTAGGAACACCATGAAACTGAACTAAATTAAATAATTGAACGAACCAACGAATTATACAATGATAGTAAACACTGTGAAGAGGTAAAACATGAAGAATTACGCCTAATAAAACCCAAAAACTTTTAGTGCCTTGCATGTCGCTGTTTCAACATGTCTATGGTTAGTAAAATCTGATGTATAAATAATGGCAAGGTCCTTTACTATCCTCACTTGACGACTAATTAGACCACTACCCGAATAATAGTCGTATATTATTTGATTTCTTGATTTAGAAAATGACATACAGAATACTTACTAAGATTTAGAGACAAACCAATTATATCACGCCATTCATTAAATTTAATTAAATCATCTTCTGTAATCATCTTTACAAGAGATCTTTAAGAATAATTTAACATCATCAGCAAACATGAGAACCCAACATTTTTTAATAAAAATTGTATTGTATTAATTAAAATATTAAAACGAATGAGTGATAAATGCCCTCCCTGAGGAACTCCCGAACGGACCTATTTTATACGCACTCGATTTTTCTCCAAACAATGATACAAACTGATGGTGAGACAAATATGAGGACAATGAGAATAATGGTTCAACAAACCCAATTTTATCTAGTACATTTATTAATATATTATGATTAACCCTTATAGATTTTTTTCGTTATAACCAGTGACGGCTGTAGCATTTAATTTTGAGGAGTCAAAATTGAGTAGATGGTCATTTTTTCTTGCTTATTGTGTTTATTATACAAAAAAATAAAAAATTTTAGGATTTTGGGGGGGCATGGCTCCCTAGCTCTCCCCCATTAAAACCGCCACTGGTTATAACGTTATAAATATAACGTGTTTAAGCCCTGCCCTGTATATAGTTGGCTGATTTTATGTTGCTATATATTGACATAAATACATAATATTTAATAACGATTTTTAATCATGTCTAAAAATATTAATTATACATTTGCGTTTTAGCTTTTAAAGCAAAATACCGGTTGATAATTATTTAGTAAATTATTCAAAGTAATATTTTAATGTTCAATCGATAAATCAATATGTTAAGTATGAATATGAATATTGCACGTTTCGAAGTAATTAATTTTATTTTGACATGATCGTGATTGTTATTAAAATAATCAACTTCTATCGATTTTAGTTATAGATAGTAATACCTATATAAATATTTTTATTTTTATTTTTGCATTTTTAATTAAATAAACCAAAGTGAGAACAATAATTGATTAACTAAACTTAATATCAAACACAGTGGCAAAACCGACTGAGCATTGTTATAATTATGGCACGAACTAAAATGCTCACTAAAAAAAAAAAATAATAATAATAATAAGAAAAATACTTTTAAAAATACAATATAAATATTATAATGTAATAATAAATACCACTACATTTTAAAAATATATATATTAATATTATTATGATATGTACATTGAAAAATATAATTTATTGATTTATAATATTGTATATTGTGTAATATAATAGTTACTATATTAAGATAGACGAATGTTTTGAATTTTCTATTTATCTTCTTAAACAAATATTATTTTGAAGGAAGAAAATTATTTTAAGAATTAAATACATAGCAGTTAATTATATTTATTAGGCAAAAGTACTACAGTACATTTTATTTCATTATTACCTTGAAAATTAACACGCATTCCTTTGAGATTTTTGAATAAAAAATGTAAATTAAATCAAAATTTTAAAATTGAATTCATAATAAATTTCCAAAAAATGTTATTCAACATTAAAATGTATAAACTATAATATATGTATTTTATTCATTTATTCTCATACCAATTAAAAAATATACCCTTAAAACGGAATAATTTTCTGTAATATTGGAAAGGGCTATCTCACTATTTGTCCTTCACACATTAATTATTATACATATTAGGTATATAAATATAAAAATAAATATATATTATAAAAAAATACCAATATATATATATATATAATATAAATGAAATTAATATATATAGAAATTATAAAAATATAGTTTATATAAAACATATATCTAGAATATTCGCAAAAGTACTTTAGGTAACAATAACTATAGTTTCGGCTATATAAGTCATCAGATTATAAATTAATAATAAAAAGACGAAAAAATATATATTTATATTTATTTAATATATATATTTTGTTTTTATTATTAATTTATAACCTGATGACTTATGTTCGAAACTAGTTGTTTTTTCATTTTCTTTTTATATATTAATTTTTATAAAAGTGTTACAATTTTTGAATTAATGAATTTTTATTTTTTCATTTTAAATATACACCTACATACTTATATAATATATATATATATATATATATATATTTTATAAGATATACTTATTGATCGAGATTTTTTTAAATATATATTTATATATTTAATGTAAATAAATATAATGAACCTTTTGTTATAAAATATAATAACTATTATCTTTCGCCTTGATATTATTGTATTGAAAACATTTTGACAGTTCTTACCAATTTACAACAAAATATTCCCCTTACCCAAAAAATAAATTTTATGAAATATGAATATCGCGTGTTTAGCGACTAAAATATTATGCCTGCATGCATAATATATAAAAAGCCAGAAAACTCTTTCTATTATAGGATTTTTTTTTTTTTTTATTATAAACGTCTATGTTATATGTATAAAACTCTTTTTGGTTATCTTATAGTATATATAATATGTCGAAAAAATGTATTTTTATATGTGAATTTTTATGAACTTTGAAAATAAAATAAAATCAATTTCGATTGATAAAATCGTTTACATGCGTTACGGTTCATATCTCGTGTTAAAAATTATTGTTAAAATTATATTTTACCAAACGTTACACATTATTTATAATCTTATATTTTATAGGACAGATAAAAATACGTATACGAATCCTGAACGCCGAATAAAAATAGGCACAGGATTATTTTAACTTTACTATACATATATAATGCCATCCTCTCTATAGAATGTTGAATAATTCCATAGTACTGTTAAAATCCTTTATTATAATAATCCATCATATCCTTAATAAATATTTTATTTAAAATAAATTATAATAAAAACATAAAATAATATTCGATTAATAATGTACCGAATTAAAATAAAATAGCTATAAAGATTTTTTGAAAATATTTATATTTATTACATTGTCATTCAGCGTATCGACTTTCAAAATAGCTACCAAAAATATATAGGTATTGTAATTTTTTTCTGAATTTTTTATATAAAATCTCGCTTTCAAATTATGGAAATTTGATGAAAAAAAAAAAAATATATATATATATATATATATAAATGTAGAGGAAATATATGCAATCTGATAATACTCTAGAGATTTAAATAAATATGATAATATATAGATTCTGTATATATGGATTATGTAAAAGATTGTAAATATTTCGAATGTACATATATAATAGTTATATATATATATATCAAAAGCAAAACATTATAAATATGTATTATTTTTAGAAAATAATAATATAATTATTTATTTGTATTTTTACAAATAAATTTATAAATTTACGCCTACCCTTTTTAAGCCGGGTGTGATAGAAAAGGTGAATATAGGGAAAACTCAAACAAAATAATGTATAATTTATTTTTCGGACGTTGATATTTTTATATTTTAAATAACGTATACAACTATATTATATGATTACGAATTCAATTAATTTTTTTCTTAGTGTACCTATATAATTGTTAGTAAAAAAAAAAAACAAAACAAAAAAAAGCTTTGTCGAGATACTCTAAAAGTATCTTTTAAACAGATTTACGAGTAGTAGATTGTTTTGAAAAGTAAAACTTATACGTATGGTTAAGAGGAAAACAATAGTACAAAACCATCGAAAGATATAGGTAGTACACGTATATTAAAATATGGTATTTCTGCGAGAAAGGGATCTTACTGTGTATACGTCGAGATGAAATATTCATAACTGACGAGTTTAAACAATATGATAAAGTTGAGCATTGTACACAATGGCTAAACAAAATAATTAAAGTGGTTTATAAATGCATATAATATCTACATGCTTGTATGTATACAGGATGATGCACTCAGCATAAATATATTATATAGAATATGTATTTTGTGTACATTTTTAGTACTTATCAATTTTAATTTAAAAACTAGAAAAGTTTAAAAAAAAGTTTTACATAACGTTTATATATTTTAAATTAGATGATATCGAAATGAAAATTCTAAATATTAGAAAACTATTAGTATTAAAGAATTCATAAACATTAAAAATAGATAAAATATTAATAATATACCTACATAATATTAAAGGTTAAAACATAAAAAGCCGGTCAGTAAGGCCTTCGAACAAGATATGCTCTTGACGTGTGTGTTGAGTTTGAAATTAAAATTATTACTCTCGACTTTGAAGATTTTTTTGAATAATATTGTAATTGTTAGAGAAACGTATACCGTAATTAAATTATTGTATTATGTATTCAGGCCTTAAAACTTAAAATCACAATTTTTACAAAGTGTAAAACTATTAAAATTTCTGATTATTATAAATAGCCCAAATTCCCAAAATATTTGTTTTCAAATTTTAAATAGTTTATTACAATAATATAGTACTAAAATAACATTTATGATCAATGTAAATTTCAAGTTATTGAAATAATTATTTCTGAATAATTTACAGTATTATAACCAAGATTACGCATACGTGTCCATTTGATTGTTATTTAAATCAATATAATACATTTTTCTGGAATAACTTTAAATTATCATGAAATACATTTTTAGTATCGATTTTCCAGATGTTTTTACATATACGTAGTTAGAATAACATAAAAATAGAACATTTTATTGAATTTTTATGTCTTAAAATCCAAAATTTTCCCTTTTAAAACTTAAAAATCAAAGTATATATTATAGTGTTGCGATTATAATTGCCCAATTATTTTAGACGATTTTTAAAAAAATGTCATCACATATTAAAGTCATATGCCTGTGCGAATTTTGAGATTTTAGGATCATTATTAAATACTTTTGGAATATTGATTAAATCAACATAATTGATACCGATGAACACGTATTTCTTCGTCATTTTCGGTGGTTTCATTAATTTTTTTCTTATGATTGAAAAGACCATTGGGAAAACCGAAAAATAACTTCTTTATAGTACCTATCAAATAGATCAAATTTTCTACTGGAAAATTATTACCTACCTATATATAATAAACATTTTCACCACTCCTACTAGAAATTATGAGTACAGATAGGTATGTAAAAAAATATAACACATCGTTATGAAAATATATACATTCCCCGTTTCGTTCCGAATCTAAAATAAAAATTATTATGCTTAATGAATCACCCTGTATGTGTGTGTATTATGTATATGATTTAGAATTATTACACAGTGGTTGGTTTTAATTAAAATTGTTTGTGTATATAATGGAACCTATGTTTTCGCGCATTGTTTCTCCGATGTGACGATAGGGCTGAAAAAAGGAATGTTTTATATTATTACCTAGCTGTATATTATAGGTACTGAGATACATATATATATATATATATATATATATACACTTAAAATAGTTTATAGTCTTTGATCACTGGAAAATCAAATTTATATACCTATTATACATTGGTTTTAATGATTACGAACACGTGATTCGTATTTTTAACACTTTACACTTGTCTTATTAACACTTTAAACATTCCATTATTCTGAATGATCGATTCTCATATTAAAATACGCGTGTATAAAGTAAAAATAACTTCACGTATACATATATGTAACAGAGTTCAAATGATTGTTCATCCTTTTTTCCACCACACCCCGAAAAATAGCCCGAAAAAACACAGTTTTGTACTTCAAGTATTATATCAGATGGAATAATTGCAGATAAATATTTTTTATATCAATAAAAAGCTGATAACATTTACTAAATTTTTACCGAGTCATTTATATTGATAATATATTAATAATTAAAAAAAAAATTATTAAACGCAAAAAACATTTTTTATTAGATTATACTATATGTTTCTGCAATACCACCTTCGTAAATCATTAATAAAGTATTTAGTACCTATATGATGTCGAGAATTCTAAAAAACAAAGCACACAGGTACTTGATTATACCTGCATATCAGTCGATTATTGTTAATTTTAGTATTTTATGAACTTGAAAAAACTTTTCCTTACATGGTTAAATTTTATGTGGATTTAAAAAATGGGTTATTAATTAATGTTTTCAATAATTATTATTCTTATGTATAAAATTAATAATTTTACTTTATGATTAGATAACTTGTTATTCGTTGCGATCTAATGATTTCTCAAACATTCTAAAAAATTTAAATGTACTTAATTTTATTTTATAAACAATTTAAACGTTTAAAATTCGTATTGAATTTGAAAAAAGAATTCAAGTAGAGTAGGTAAAAACTGAACTCGTTTTTAAATTTGACCAATTATAATGATTTAAAGTGTATATATGTATAATAATAATAATAATATAAGACTGCATCATGAATAGATAAGCATTAGTATTGAGTATAGCAAACACCCAATAATAATCAGTATTTGTAACATGACCACTTTTTAATTTTAACTGTTTATTTACATGTAGACAATTATCAATATTATTATTGAACCCATTTCCGTTTATAAGTAAACACAGTGTATTACGTATATATGTAAATATATGTAGGTATATTATATCATAAGTAGTTATTTATATTTAAAAACAACTCGTCTGGTTTTTTAAACGTCCGACAATATTATTTTTAGAAAGAAAAAAGGTAGCAATCGTAATTATAGCTTAGATCTTAATTTATACGGCTCTAATAATAAATAAGATAATTGAAAAAGTTAAATAATTCAATATTTTTCAAATAAACTAGTTTGTACACTTTTTTTAATTTAACGTGTAATTTTTTTATGGTATATATATTCTTCGTGATTTGATCTATAAAACTTATAGTGGATTTATCGAACTTTGAACTAAAATTGCCTATATGTTTGGTTATATACGATATACTTACTATATATACGTCTATACGGATTATATTCGATTAGATTTCAAGGTTTTTTATTGACTGTAAAAAAAATATAAACAAAAAAAATTTTAAATAAGGTACGATTTCACTAATCAAACGAAACCTAACTATGAACCTAACATAGGAAAATTGAGTCTTTTATTTCTAATAAAGTGTGGATTTTTGGATTCGATAACCTATGAACAATATGAATAATAACTACCTTTTATAAAAAAAAAAAAAAAAATCAAGATAATGTCTGGTTTAAACACAAAAATTACTTATAAAAACATAACCTACACAAATCCTGTGTCAAAATTAGGGGTTACCATTTAAAAACATTTAATTTACATCCTACTATTTTAATCTCATGAAATCAAAAACGTAATCCTGTTTCATTTATTTAGTTTTCAGTTAAAATATTTTATATATATATATATATATATATATATATATATATATATATATGAACAAAGGGTTTACTGTGTTGTAAAAATATATTTTTTGTATATTTTATTACAATAGAAAGTATATTTATTTGAAAACTATTCAAATTTAAAAAAAACACTTCAAATAAAAAAATACAACAGTATAGTAAGTGTCGTTTAAAATATATTTTTCAAATAAGGTGCCTATATTTATCTATTATTCTGAAGTGTTAAAAAAATATGTTCTACATAATATTATGTACATAAAAAATCATTGAATAGATTTACTTGAGTAAGTAGGTATACTTATTTGAACACTATATATTTACAATTATTTTTTACTAGCTTTTTTTAATAATCATTTCGAGACAACGTTGTCCCACGTACGTTATACGTGTGTAATAGGTAAACGATTTTTGTTACCTATATGGGAATTATTAATTTATATTGTAATATTATAAATGCTATTGTGTACGTACCAAACCCATAATATGTACAACAATCAATCATCTCGCGTCTTCGGTGGCGGCCTGGCAAAATGATGATATTTTAATTTCGTATAAAAATATGTATTATACAATTTATAATAATCAATGGGATTAAAAGTGCGCGTTATAGGTGAATCTCATAAGCCTCGCGAGTTATTATTAGATATAATTATTTAACGTTCATATCGTAATAATATTGTATTATACAAGTGTAGGTACAAACTTATATATATATAAAAATACAATTTGGTATTCAAAATAACGATCCATTGTTAAGGTTCAACCCCGTGTTGCTATCAAACGTAAAAAAAAATAAAATAAAAAAATAAAGAAATACATTAATATTCAACGAGGTCAATCATGATTGAAGTGACTAGGTCTATGCACGTGATTAATCGTTGTGTTGATTATTTTCACAGTATTATATAATAATAAATATATAGGCACATACCTACCTATATCTCTACAATATTTATTCCATATAATTTATTGAAAATAATCTAATCTAATGAAAAATCCTCTATTATATAAAACGCTAATTTTTTCTCCACCGTTTTTTCCATGAGAAAAACCTCTTATAGAAATTTAATTCCCCGGACCGTTTCCGACGCCGCTCGAAGCGCGTTCCTCTGCCGTTGCCGTTTTAAAACCGTTCTCCGGTCGTTTCGGA